>JAFBJS010002700.1:51938-96538 GCA_016785265.1 Paraplagusia blochii | reverse complement strand
CTTTTATTCAACAAATATATATATCAAAAAATGAAATAAATATCTTAATAAATTAAATTGAAGATGTTACTCGAAAATAATGCCCAAAATAATGCTGCAAATATAAAGTCTTGATGACGCTAGATTCACCAATGACGATTTACAATATTTTATTATTAGCAGCCATGTTAATTCTTTAGTCAGAATGAGTTTGTTGTTTTTCACTGTGTCCTTGTTTTTTTTTTTTTTTTTTTTTTTGTCATGTTTTTGATCTCCTTCGCGCTCTCTCTCTGCTGTTTCTCATCAGCTCTTTCAATGGGAAAATCCCCATTCAACGGTTACTATAGAAACAGGCAGAAAGAGTGTGGGGAGATTTTTGTTGATCAGAAAAGTTGTGTGGGTATGTTTGTGGATGCGTGTTCAGTCTGACACGTGAATGTGGTCTGGTCTCCCACGGTGACGGGACAGTTCATTGATATTCTGAGCAGTAGCTGAGTGGAGGGAACATGGGCCTGGTAAAAAACATTGTCTGGGTACTTTTATTTAACTTTAACAAATCTTCATCTGTTGGATGTATGTTGAATAATTTTGCCCAAATGCTGGTAGAAATTGGTGGAGGGACGTTAAAGGATCACTAGTTTATCTGTGTCTCTCACAAAGACTATTCCAAAATAACATTTTTTATTTTAGGCTCAAATATAATATAGTAAGACAACAGTTGTGTCTTGATATTAGAACTGATGGACCAAAGTAACTTTTGAACTGACCATGGAGATACTAATGATATGACATGTTTAATGACTATATTCTGAACAAGACTCAAGTAAAAAATCTAATTTGATTGATGGAGCAAAAGGAACTTGGGGTTTCATCACCTACAAAACTTTGTTGTTTTACTAGAAACCCACAGCTGCAGCAGCGAGTGTGTGAATTGCTGTTTGATGGCAGATTTTGAACGTTTTTTTTTTCATTTTCATTCATAAACATTTCAGTGTAAAACAGGAGTCACAGACATTGTTATGACGGAAAATTTACTCTTTTTAACAAACTAACACATCATTAGTAAAACAGTTACAGAAGCTACATTCAGGTTTCTCTTATTTATTTGTGTTATGGTGAGATCAGTTTAATTTGCTGTATAAAGAAACCACCTTGGCCCTGAGATGATTTGGGTCCCACCAACTTGACATCTCTTCCTCAGCCCATATACAGTGTCACCCCAATAAGAAGAAAACTACTGTCAGAGAAGTTGGTGACTATTGTGACTATTTTTATCCCATGAGGCAGGGGAGACCCTAGGGCAAATCCGACCCACTGTGTTCAATCTGGCAAACTTGATGAATTGTGATGAAATGCACAAACATTTTGTGTTTGTGATGTTTGGTCAAAAATATATTCAACTAAACATGAAGATTTTTTGATAAACTGCAAAACCAAAAAAAGAATGGACTTCATGTCATTTATAGGTAGTTATGTTATGATTGTGTTGGTCCGGAACCAATGTGCATCATCAAATCAGGCTGAACCAAGTTTGACATCCCTTTTCAAGATGGTTTCAATGAACAAGTCATCATTTGTGGACTATAAAGCTGTTAAATAACACCACTTCTCTGGACCTGGTGAAACTTGTTCAAGTTGAAATGATCCTCAAGTTGCCAGTGTAGTAATCTTTTTTTCTTTTCCATTCAGCTATACATATTGAAATGTATATAGGAAATAGGAAACAGACAGTCTATGTAAACTTACTGTGATCCAGCCTGACAAACAAACTGAACCACTGTACAACTAATAACAGAGTAAAAAGACTATCGAAAGAAGACAATAATAATAATAATAAAAAAAAAATTACTGCTTATTGGGCTAATAAAGTGTCTAGTGTGTACCTTTTCTTTACAGTTTTTTTTTTTCAGATAGAGGAAAACATATAGAGACAAGTAAGATGCACTTCCTAACGCAGGCATAGTCAAGTTAAGGCCCAGTGACCGAATTCAGCCTGTTAAACTCTAAAATCTGGCCTGCGGTACTACTCCCAATGATATAATTTGTTTGTATTGTCATTATACTTTTACCTTTTCCCTGTCATGCCAAAATGTCCTCTATCCGTGGGAGTGTGAAGGCAAAAAAAATTCCAGTACTCTAGTTTTTATGGATTATTCTACACGTAATTTATCGTAGTTTTATCCATATCTTCCAAACACAGCTATGTCCATATTTTGGTCCAACTGGGGTCCACAAATAAAAAACTTTGCCTGTCCTAGCACAAAAAAAGTGTTTGTCCACCACCGCCTCCATTATTAAAATAAATGTGTTGTATTGTGACTTTGTCACTTGTGGAACTTAGTGAAAGAGCTCTACCACACAGGGCAGTGATGGACCATCAGTTCATTTGTCTACAACAGGGGTCTCAAACAAAAATAAATTGAGGGCCACCACCCACACAATCATTTCACTGAAGGGCCACATCAGCTTTCTGTGTTCAATACAAAGGAAAAAAAATCATACATTTATCTAAAAACAAATCTTTAAAATTTTATTATAAATTCAGCTTTCTCATGAAGGCGGGGGCCGCAAAATTTCGTTCCGGCAGCCACAAATGGCCTACGGGCTGCAAGTCCGAGACCCCTAAAATAGACTCTACAACATTTTACTTTCCAAACATAGCTGAGATGGATCTAGGCAGGTCAAGCAGATTATAACCATTGTACTTTAGTACATTGTACTAGTTCCTCATTCAGACACACATACAAAGCCTGACTTATCTGGTTAAATGATTTAAAATCAGCAAAAAAAAATCATACATCTTATTACCTGGCAGAATTATACGATCATGTTCTAATATGATTCTATTTACATTTCAATTTATCATGTTATCTATTGTGAACATGCTTCTTTCTGCTTCTCACAAACCTTCAGAAATATATTTGCTAGGTATGTCCATTGTCCCATATGTCGATATTGTCCAAACACAAGGTTTCAAATTCTGCAGCTGTTATTTTGGTTAAAGGCAGAGGACACATTTTTTGCGTTTGCAGCTGTGTGCAAAGTGTCCCACTGACAATAACTCACTTTCACATCAAACTATTTTAATGTCACATCATCTAGATGAACATGAGTATTGCATTATCGGGTTTCATTATTGGAGAAAAAAAACCCCATCATGTTATGCATCGTTATAACATACTGTATTTTACGGACCATAAGGCACAGTTCGAACTTATGATTTTCTCAAAGCCTGGATAAATCACTAAACAGCTAAGTAAGAGCAACCAGCTCACCTCAGTTGAGCAATTAAAGATGATGAATTTGATGCATTTGTGGAAGACAGAAACTGTCTTCAAGGAGCAGAGGTGGTGAAGGTGCAGGAGTTAAGATACTTGGGATGAACTGTTCAGAGCAATGGAGACTGTGGAAGAGAGGAGAAGAACAGAGTACAGGCAGGAAGGAACTACTGGAGAGAAGCGACAGGAGTGATAAATAGATTAGATACACTAGCAATAGGCAGAAGACAGGAGGCAGAGCTTAAGGTGGAGGAGTTAAAGATGCTGACATTATCTTTAGGAGAGACAAGGATGGACAGGATCAGGAATGAGGTGATTAGAGGGACAACACAGACAGGGAGGTTTGGAGAAAAAGCTAAAGAAGCCAGATTGAGATTCACATTGGTAGAAGAATGATTCTAGAGATGGAGCTACCTGGCAGGTGACAAGGAGGAAAGCCAAAGAGGACGAATTGGTGGATGCAGTGAGGGAGGACATGGAGTTAGTTGGAGTTACAGTGGAAGATGCGAAGAACAGGGATAGATGGACAATGATGACTTGATGTGGCAACCCCTGAAAAGGGGACAAACTAAAAAGAAAAGAAGAAGTTTGTTTTTTATATTATGTGAACATTGTTGAGAGTTATTCTGGCAAGTGCCACTTTATGCGCCAAAAGCATTTAAAAGACAGATGCATTCAAAAAACCTTCTATCAGAGGCAAGGACCTACACCAGGATCGCGCTGGTAACTTCTTCTACTTTTAAGTAAACTCTACATCCTCTACTGATAGAAAGAAGAGTTGTCTCTGTCAATGAAGAAAAAAAAATATGGATATGAATTTGAAAAAAAAATCTTTGAAGAGATAAACATAAAGTGGAGGAGAAGGAGACAAGAAACAGTTATATTCTAAATATTGGACAAGGGGTGATTGGTTTATGCAGCAGGAAATGATAGAGCTGTGGACTCTAGCTGGAGATGGACAAGATGGCAGACGTGTCTTTAGCCTTGTCGAAGAGGATGGATGTTTCATTGGCTGCCATCAGTTTGTGCTGGGCAGAACCTGGAGAGTCCTGAGTGGCATCGACCTTACACTCCTGACAGCAGCAGCAGCAGCAGTCCACAAAGGCCTGTCCTAGAGCCTGAAACACCACCAGACAAACAACACACACTGAAGGGTTTGTCACCATGACAATGGCTAACATCTGTAAACATGAGAGGGTTCTGTCTATAGGTCACATAGGTCACACCTATTCATCCTTTGGCTGGGTTTGTGACTGAAACTCAAGCGACATTTTAAACATTTTTCAACTGGCATAATGATCAGCTTTTCCGGTCATTGTGATGCAGTATTCACCAAGCATTGGATTTTTCACCCACTAAGGGGGAATGTGATCTGTCATTACCATAGCAATTTTTTTGTTTAAATTTTTTAAAAACTATTACAATGTTTAATTTTAAAATATATATATAATTTCACGTACTTTTCTCATGCTGAATAGAGGCCTCACTAGGGCACTGGTATGACTATTGCCCGCCTTCCACCGACTCTAGACACCTGGTCTAGATCATAGGTCCATTTGGTGTCCAAGGAATTATATTTTTGACATCACAACTTGTTTTGAGAATGTTGTGAGTGCAGTCCACATGATTTATAAAGGTTTTTCACTGCAAGTTAACAATGCCGAAAATGTTCATGTTCGCTGGATTCAGTGGTAAACACTACTCTGGATGATTGATTGAATGAGTATGGCAATGGAGACTTTCCTTCGTTGCGCTATTGACTGTCATTCAATGCAGTTTTCCCATTCACAGAGAGAGGTGTTGGTTGACTGCCAGGTTGAAGTTCATCAGAAAATAATTTTACTGTTATGATCTAAACTTCAGACCAACACAGTAAATGTATGTTCACAGAATGATATACTGTCCGGCACTACAGTATTGCATTGTGTGCGTCAGTAAATATATGGTAAGTTTTAAGATTTTCTAAAAGTCTATATATTCTTTATATCTTCAGTCTAGTATTACACATCATCTAAGGGATTTTTTTCTAAAATACAAGGATGGCTGACTCCCTTCTGTAAAATCCTCAACTTATTTGAGTTTGAGGAGTCTGTTCCAGACAAACTCCAGGAATATGGTCAAATAGTTATTGCAATAAATACATTTTTCCAGGTTATGGAGTAATAATTATTGTAAATAATCGATTTGAATCAAGCTGACAATTCTTATCCTGGCCTACCTTACAGAGGCACAGCAGCAGCACGGGCGTGACTGCCGACTTGATGTATAGCAGGAAGTGATACAGCAGAGCCAGTATGGCGGTGGTGTCCTCAGAGACACTTATGTTCATGTAAGTGAAGGTGATGTTCCAGACATGCTCCGGCAGAGCACAGATTCCGTAAACCCCAGCTAAGGCGAACAGTGTGCAGTTGAGCTGCCGCTCCAGAGCCTGGTGCTGCTGATGCTTCTGCTCAGAGGAGCGCTCTTCATGGTCACGCTGCTTTTTGGTTGAGCTGTAGTCACTGTTCACATTACGGGTGGCCATTTGACAAAGGATGGTGAAGAGAACTGGCACACAGAAGTAGCAGCCAAAGCACCACCACATGCGTCCCTGGGTCAGCCATAAAATATAGATCAACCAATACAACAAGCTACAAAAAGTGCAAAAGTAATCTGATGCTAGTTTTGATACTACTGTTGACCGTTACTGAACATACCTAGGTTGCCTTTTAATCTTAATTAATTCATAATAATACATTTGAGCGATTATTATAACCACAAATAATTAACTTTAATATAATGTACTTGTATTTCTTTGCATTAAAACAACAAGGAAAAACATATACTGTACTTAGCTGAAACTAACCTGGTGATACCGAAGCAGGAGAGAGTGAAGAGAGTCAGGCAGGTAGAGGGACAAAGGAGAGGAGTTAGTGATTACACAGGTGTCTACTAGTTGGCCTTTGGAGGGCGACACCTCCTGGCTGAGTTGCCAGAGGAAGATCTCAGGGCTGGAGAAGAGCAGACTCAACATCCAAACGAGAAGAAGCTTTATCAGGACTGAGCGACAGTGTTCCACACGCCGAGCTTTTGGCTGTGATGAGGAGGTGGCGGCGTGAAAGCGGTCAATGCCCAGAGCACACAGGGTGAAGGAGGTGACCCCCAGAGACACCACCTGGCAAAATGAGGGAGATTAAGTTAATAGCTAGTTCCTGAAATCAGGTTCACCACCAGAATTAAGGTGAGAATAAGTATATCCACCTGATTTTTATATTAATTTGTTAACACTGACTTTTTTAAGTGTTGGGAAAATATTTCTGGAAGATTGGACACATTCTACAAGTTGTACAAGAATCTCCAGTTTCACCATTTAGGCCTACAAAGTCTTACCTGTGATTGGATACAGTGATCATCTGGTATAAGAAAACTACCCCAAGTTCACTGAGTGAGATGGATGTTTATATATCCTAACAATACATTCCTAATGGAAGACCCTACTGTCATTGCAGTGGCAACCATGTTGTCTAGTAATTGATCTGTAGGTCCATTAATGTACTATCCCTATACAGCCATCATAATTATTTTCCCCTCTACACAATAAACAGCACAGATCACAAAAAACCTTTCAACTTGTGGGCCACAAGGAGTCCTAGAATTTGGCTGTGAGGCTGAGTCAGGTGGATCATTTAATTTACAGAGGAACTACAGAAATTACAGAGGTATAATGGTAATACTAATTAATAACACAATATGGACATATTTTGCAGCCCGATTAAAAAAGGCAAAGGGGACACATCTGGCCTCAGGGACCTGGTTGCCCATTCCTATTTTAGAACATACAATATACAACAAATTACTTCTTCTAATCCCATGACACCGTAAGACCACTGGCTGACCTTTTATGGCTTGACTTTCCATAACATCCCACTTGTGCCCTCTTCAGGCTTGGATTTCTTTTCTTAAAGCCTAACAAATTTAACATTTTCCTCTCTTACTACACCCGAGCCCCACCTACCTCCATGTAGGGCACCATACGACAGGTGATTTCACCGAGGATCCTTTTATGGGATAGGTGGTTGAGGACGACCACTGGGAGGCAGAGCACCAGAACTAGGAAATCCCAAAAAGCCATACTGGCCAGCAAGTAGTTCCAGGAGGACCTCATGTAGTAATTATTCCAAACAACACACATCACCACCATGTTTCCAACCACACCCACTGCCACCACCACACCCGCAAGGAAGAGGATGGCAAAGGCTGCATATGAGCTTTCTGCCAGTGGGTGAAAGGGGTTAAGGTACTCAGGAACTGCACCATTAGACAACGAGATGTTCCCTTGAAGACTGCCCTCAACTGCAGGGCCACCTGCTGCAACACTGCTGAACTCGGTAGCATGTGGATGTGTCACCGAATCGTTTTCAAAAGACTGTCCAAAGGTGGACTGCTGCTCCTCCTCCTCGGCAACCCGGACCAGACGGTGGCGCTGTTCTTCATCCAAATCCAGTAACTCTGTAAGAGGGAGGAGTTTCTGATCTGGGACATGGTCACTGTCTTGCATTTTCACCTGTCCCAGTATCCTCACACTTCGAGCTTCGATTCCAAACAGCAACAAAAGGAGAAGAAGGATGCTGAGAGCAGGCGACATGGTGACGGGTTTTGATGTTGAATTTGCACCAGATCTTAGTTTAAATAAATATATATTATTACAATTAAATTTGTCTTTCAGTGTCAGACGCAGAGAGATAGATTGTGCTAATAATATGAGAAAAACTGTTCATTAGAAACTTTCTGGTCCTGTCTCTCTCCTTTTCTCCCTCTTCCCAAGTCCCAAAGCTTCAAATGCTCCTTATATCAGTCCTCAGTAGTCCAGTTAGAAGTGCTGAAAATTCTTAAGCTCCGCCAGAGTTATAGGAAAGTATCAGAGTGCAGAGGCTGCTGTGTCTGGACGCAGAGCTGCAGAGACACTGAGTCAGTCTTGGATATCTGGGAGACTGCTCTGGGAACTAGGAGAACTGTGCTGCTGGCAGCATTTGTGTGGAGACGTGCACGCACATACACACAGAGACAGACTGAGTGAGAAAAGGGGAGGGTAAGGGGGCAGGGGCAGGAAGGGAAAGAGAGAGAGAGAGAAAGAGTGAGAGGGCTTTTAAACGTAGGCAATCGGCATACAAACTAACCAACCCAACAAACGAACTAGCACATTTGTTTGAGTTCATTTTCACTTTTTACTTTCTGGCCAACACGCATAAGATTCAGACTGTTTTGCTGCCCTCTGCTGGCAGCTTTTGTAACCAAGAAAAAAACCAAGTGCAAATCACTGTTATTTAGTGTGTCTATCGTCGAATAAGAACATGGACTGGAAAAATGGACACACTAATTGTAAATGCAGTGCACTACAAATCATTATTAATATTGCTGATACGTATTTTCAAGAGTCAATTAGAGTCACTTAGAATCAATATCCCCCAATTATGTCAAAACTTTCTGTTATTTTCCATTAGTTTCACATTATCAAGTGATACAATATTGGTATACCAATATTCCAAACCTGTAATGTGTCCCATTTTCCCTGGTTGATAATAAAATGTTTTTTTTATGTTTGATTCATTATATTAAACTTTATAAAAGTGTAACCGAGCATATTAGGTTTACCTGTACTGTACATGTTATTGAGAAAACAATGAATGAGACAGGAGACAAGAGAGTGGATTCAGTCGCCACCACTTCTTTATTTTTCCTCTCCACTTCAACTCAGAACTGTGAACCGTGATAGAGTCCCCTCTCAGTCCATGGTTCAAATCCCCTGCCTGTAGGTACAGGCGACGCCTCCCTGGCAGGAGGACTCCCAAGGGTGAGAGGAAAGGCATAGCTTGTGCAGGCAAGGGTAACGTGTATGGCTTCAGCCTGTCGTGATGAACCACTTGGGCTTGCTCCAACAAGTCCAGCGAATTAATGATGCAATATGTCAGGGCCGCCTCTCCCCCAGCGGCCAGCACCTGTATGACTCTGTATGGGCCCTTCCAGTGCGGCGGCAGCTTAGTCCGGCTCTCTGTGGGATTATTCAGCCACGCCAGGGCACCCACTCCATAGGCCCGATGGCAGCTCTTAATACAGTTTCTGTCTCTCATGAGCCTCTACTGAGTTAAGCCGTGGCGCACTAAAGGCCAACTCCAATCGCTCTGCCAACGATGAAACGTAGTCCGGCAGGAGCCCAGAGCAACGGCAGTGACACTAGAGGGCACCAGCACATCAGCAGGTAGAAGGGGGTGAACTGAGTACTGGCGTGTTTGGAAGTTGTATGCAAAGGTGACCTGCCTCACATACGTGTCCCACTCACCCCAGTGTGAAATTAACATGTTAGCTAGCTGGTCGATCAAAGTTCTGTTATGACGCTCCACAAGGCCATCAGACTTGGGATTATAGGCAGTGGTACGCGTCTTCTTTATTCCAAGCAGCCGGCTGGGTCTCTGGATCACCTCCGCTTCAAACTGGCGACCCTGGTCGCTATGCAGGCCCTCTGGCACCACCATGCACCGGCACATGGTCCTCAAACAGGCAGTGAGCCACAGTGTGTGCCGTCTGGTTTGGCAGAGCGTACAATGTGACAAACTTAGTGAAATAGTCCTCCACAACCAGGACGTATCGACTCCCCCTGGAAGTCAAGGACAGCTCCAAAATGTCCATTGCCACCCTCTGAAGAAGGCAGCCAACCTGGGACCCCCCCCATCGGAGCCCTTAGCCCAGGGACAGGGCACCTGCGGTTCTGACAAGCCCTACATTATTCACACCAAAGCCTTGTCTCTCTCAGTATGAAAGGCCAGTAGAACGATTGTCGGGCCCCTGTCCCACACATGTTCAGCACAGAAATGGGCAGAAGCTGCCCCCCCATGCAACCACCGCAGCAACTCTGGCACTATAGATGCAGGAACCACTACCTGAATTTGCGGCTCTCCCGTGGGTGCAAGCGATGTCCGGGCAGTCCATAACTTCCTCAAACCGGGGGAAGATCCCCTGGTTTCATAGCACTATGAAACCCTGGTACTATGAATCCCTGGCACTATGAATCCCTGGCACTATGAATCCCTGCCAATGAGATATCTGGCTCAGCAGGATCGGGCAGCACCACACGACAAGACAGTTCATTGGCCTTTTTATAATGGGAGCCGTCCTTGTGCACCATGACCCAGTCAAACGGATCCGGCTCCAGCACCCACCTACTTCTCCGTCCGGTGGGGTCACTATGGATAGCCATATGTCTAAGGCCCAGGGGGTGATGGTCGGTTATGATGGAGAATGCAGACAGTCCTTCATAGTCCCACACTGCCCATACAACAGCCCACAGTTCCCTATCAAAGGTGGACCATCTCCTCTGGGTTAGTAGGTGAGGGCCCGATGGCCATAAGCTACTACTGCACGACGGGTATAAGCTACTACTCTCTCCAGACCACCATCTTCCTGTGCTAGAATCGCCCCACAGCATCTTTAGAGGCGTTGATGTGCACCTTGAAGGAAAGTGCGAAATCGAAAACTCGAAGGGTACATAAGCCCACAAAGGCTCTCACTTCTGAAGGAGTGTGGGGTGGGGGGTTGGCCATGTTCTCACCTTCTCAGTGTTCCTGGGGTCTGATAGAAAACCTCCCCTGGAGACCACATGGCCCAGGAATACCACGTGGTTTCAGGAAAAGTGGCACTTCCTGGGATTCAGCATTAGGCCTGCCAACTAGATCCTGGACAGGACCTCCTCCAGGTGCACTAGGTGGTCCTCGAACGTTTGGCTGTAGATCAATATATCGTCCAAGTACACCATACAAACGTGTCACGGCAGGCCCTTCAGGATGAGCTCCATCATGCACTGAAATATGGCAGGAGAATTAGTCAGGCTCATGGGCATGGCCCGCCACTGATACAAGCCCCTGCCGGTAGTGAAGGCCGTCTTCTCCCGGTCCTCCTCAGCTACCTCGACCTGCCAGTAACCGTTGAAAAATCAAGGGTGCTGAACCAGGCTGACCCAGCTAGTGCATCAAGGCTGTCATCCACTCATGGGAGGATGTAGGAGTCTTTAATGGTCAACACAATGAGGCGGCGGTAGTCAATGCAGAACCTTCACTGTCCCCCTTTCTTCCTCAGCAGCACTACCGGGGATGCCCAGGGACTGCAACTCTCCTCCACCACTGACTTTACTTGGGACGTTCCTCTTAATTTCCGTAAGAAATTTGTATTTGTTAATTTGTTTCGGGCTTTTGTTGAAGTTTTTCGTCAATATGTTAATTTGTCTTGGCGATTGTAAAAGTGTTTCCTGAATTTGTTAAAGTGCTTCCGGGGTTTGTCAAAGTGTTGAATGTATTTAATGTACATGAATGTATTTTTGTTTCAGAGTTTGTAAATTTGTTTTCTGAAATGTAATTTTGTTTCAGAGTTTGTAAAGATAAGTTTGTAGCCGTTGCATTGAAGCACAGCAAGGTGTCCTCGGCTTCATTGAGCGATTAAGGAAGGAAAGCGGAAAAGCAAACTCCTTGTCATTGTGGCATTGTGATTCACACCACTGCACACAATGAAATGCGATCTCTGTATTTAACCTATCACCAAAGTGAACAGTGGGCAGCTTTGAGCGCCCGGGGAGCTGTGAGTGGGGATGGTGCTATGCGCAGTGGACCTCAGTGCTAACTTGTCGGTGGTGGAATTCGAACCGGGGGCCTTGCGGACCCAGGTCCGGTTCTTTAACCATTAGGCCACCAACATGCAATCATCATTCACAGTGGACAACAACTCCCTCCCCAAAAATGGCGAAGCGTAAGGTGGACTATGAGAACAGATGATTTCAAGACAAGTGGGAGACAGAGTAAATGTTCATGGAGGTTAAAGGCAAACCTGTGTGTCAGTGTGGAGAAAGTGTGGCTGTGATGAAAGACTATAATCTAAGAAGGCACTATGAAACGTCTAAGAAACACAATGACAAGATTGCAGGATTACTGTGAAAGTTCGAGAAACGTTTTCACCACATGAACTTGGGACAGAATTTTCAGTTTTTTGCTAACCTTTCACAGTCAGAGCTTCTGATCTACCGGTCGACATCCAGCAAGAAATTATTGAATTGCAATGTGATGCAGATTTGAAGGGCAAATTTGCTCCAAATACAGCTCTGTGAAAATGAATCCTTATTGAGGTGATAAAAAAATGTGCAATTTAATGTTAGTCAGCAGCGTCACTACAAAAGAGTATGGTAGATTTCTACTGTTCATGCAACTTCATAAATTTTCAGTATGTGTTGTATGTGTATCAATGTTTCATCAACTTCATATGAAGTTGACACATTTACAGGACAAGTGAATACTTTCTTCCAACACAAATATGAAGTGTGATATTGAGGACAGGATATTTTGGTTATTTATAGCGTAGTATGCTATAATTTTGATAGTCTGGCCCCCTTAACATCTACCAAGGCCTTGGTAGATTGTTTTGTTGTTACAAAAGTAATACGTTTGTAGCAGTAAGTTTGTTGCGGTCTGCGGATGTGTCAGGGAAAATGCGAAAAATGCTTGTGCGCAACCTCTCATACAACTCCTCAAAAGACATATGAGGAGTTGTATGAGAGGTTAACTTTAAACTTTTATTTTCAACTTTATTTGTTTAAAGTGCCAAATCACAACAACCGTTGTCCCAAGGCACTTCACAAACATTTATATAAAATAAACAAGATACATTAAACCCAACAGGAAAAAGCCCCCTTATAGACCCTCACGCCGGCTGAGGAACAACTCCCAAAAAAACCCAGACAGGGAAAAAAGGAAGAAACCTCAGGGTGATCGACAGTGGAGGTGATCCTCACCCAGGACGGACAGGCAGGCACAAAGGAGAAAAACTAATTTAATTTATCGATAAATAAAGGCTATTCACTATCAAAAGGCTCTTTAAAAGTGTTTGTAGAAATAATGGAGGTGAAGTCGTGGGTCAAAAAAAGGGAGAAAAGGAATTATACAGATCAACAAGGCAGGCAAACCAATCTGGGAAGAATGTGCAGCAGGTGAGGTCGATTAAGGACACGGATGGAAATGTCATTACCAGTGAGGAAGGTGCTTAGGAAGATGGAGGGAGCACTTTGAGGAGTTGATGAATGAGGAAAATGACAGGCAGCGTAGGAATGAGGAGCCAGATTCAGGGAGAAGGTAGATCAGAATAGAAAGGATGAAGTTAAAAAACCCCATAAAAAAAGAGGTGAAGTGTGGAAAGGCTTCATCCTCAAACCAGTTCAATGACATACCAGTAAGAGGTATGGAAGTGCTTAGGGGAAGTAGTGGTAAATTTTCAGAGTCAATTGTTCAATAGAATTTTAGACAGACAAGAAGTCTGATGAGTGGAGGTAGTGTCTTTAAACCAATGTACAAGTTGGGTGATGTGCAGGATTGTAACTATTACAGAGGGATGAAGTTGATGAGCCATACCAAGATTTGGGAAGGAGTAGTTGAGAGTAGATTTGGGAAAGAGTAGTGAGGATAGAAGTAGAGATTTGCGATCAGCAGTACAGTTTTATGGTGAGAAAGAATGCCACAGGTCTGCAGGGTTCCAGGTTCAAATTCACAAAATGCCAGGCTATCAGTTATCAATTATCAGTTATCTGAGGTTCACTGAGCATGGCACCATCCCCATTCACTGCTCCCTGGATGCTCAAAGCTGCCCACTGTTTACTTTGGTGATGGGTTGAATACATAAGTCAAATTTCATTGTGTGCAGTGGTGTGAATCACAATATAACAATGAGAAGGAGTTTGCTTTCCTTTCCTTTCTTTGAGGATGTTGATTGAGAAGTACAGGGAGGGTCAGAAAGACCTTCATTGAGTTTTGTAGATTTAGACTGGCCTATGACAGGATGCCAAGGGAGGAATTGTGGTTTTGGATGTGGAAGTCAGGTGTGGCAGAAAAGTATGTTAGATTGGTGTAAGATATGTATGAGAACAGTACAACAGTGGTGAGATGTGCTGTTGGAACGACAGAAGACTAGGATGGAGGTGGTACTGCATCAAAGCCTTGAGCCCCTTCCTGTTTGCTTTAGTGATAGATGAGGTCAGACAATAGTGTCCATGTAAGATGATGTTTTCAGATGACATTGTGATCTGCAGTGAGAGTAAGCAACAACTAGAAAAGAAACTAGAGAGGTGGAGGTTTGGACTAGAGGGAAGAGGAATGGGGGACAGTCGTAGCAAGACAGAGTATATGTGTGTGAATGAAAGGGAGAACAAAGGAATGGTAAGGTTACAAAGAGCAGAGGTGGTGAAGGTTCAAGTGAAAATGGAAAGCCAAAGAGGAGATTTATGAATGCTGTGAGTGAGGACATGAAGTTAGTTAGTACAAAGAGTAAATTCCTTTTTTTGTCATTGTGACATTGTGATTCACACCACAGCGCACAACGAAATTTGGCCTCTGCATTTAACCCATTATCAAAGTGAGCAGTTGGCAGCTAATGAGCACCCGGGGAGCAGTGAGGGGAGGATGATACCATGCTCAGGGAGCATGTCAGCAGCAACTTGCCGGTATGGGGATTCGAACCGGGGGCCTTGCGGACCCTGAAGTCCGCTCCCTTAACCACTAGGCCACCACTGCCCTAAATAGGGCAATGGTGTAGTTGGAGTTAGAGTTGAGGATGTGATGTAATGTGGTTTCTAAGTCAGTTCTTGGAGGTTGACACAGACCAACTTCTGGTCAAATGGAAGACCTTGCAGGGTTACAGACCATATATTTGATATTAATTGGTTTATGTTTGCTGACAATAGTATTTAGTGGATAAGCCTGGAAGAAATATCAAGCCATTTGTCTGTAGAGTCAAATATTATGATGCAAGTTAAACAGCAAAGAAAAAAAAACAGGAGTGAACCAGTAACCTGAAATCATTTACCGGTAATTATCCTTGAAATAAAGGAAATTGTGGCAGTGGTGGCCTAGCAGTTAAGAATGCAGACCTGGGTACATAAGGCTTAAGGTTTGAATCCACCAGCTCCCAGGTTGACACTGAGATGCTCTGAGCATAGCACAGTGCAACCACACATAAATTACAGTGGGCTTACCACTCACAGTATGGTGAAATATGATTTGACCTGGCAACCGATAAATGAGTGAATAATGGAAACAAAAAAAACAACCAGAGCATTACTTTAACTGAAAAGGTTGGCTGTTCATGAGGATGGCTGTCATTCTTTTTCAACAATTTCAATAACTAACAATAAAAATGTTTCCTTATCCTTTTCCACTCTGTTATAAAACATTTTCATGAGACTGATGTTGTCTTCAGGAGTGCTTTCAGGAACAGGTCAGCTTTGCTGCACTAACTCTATATATGGTAATTAACACAAGCAGAGAAAGACATGGGCCAGCAGAGATTGGTGCATGAACGCACTAATGCACAGACACAAAGTTAATGGACTTTTTTTTCAAAACCTAAGGGTTTGAAAACCTTTCCTAGGATATACCTCCTCTGCCGCAGACAAAAGTGTTGCAGCAGACCATTGGCAGACAATATCAGTAGACCATCATCTATAGAGATATGTGATGCATTCAACCTATGGTATGATTTATTTTCTTGTCCATGAAAAAAATTTAACTGTAGAAAAACATGATAAATAGATTTTAATGTGGGTGTAGATACTGTGCATAAATGTTTCTCTCTTAATAATATTATGATCTCTTTAAATTTTATATACTTTTGATGATCATATAGGAAATAAACTGGCAAATATAACCCCAACCCGCCCAAACACTCTAAGCAAGTGTTTCATTCTTTCCAGATTACGGCTACTAATAACTCTCTGAGATTAATCTTCTGTTAAGTGCGTACAAATCTGGCGTCAGATGTAAGTCATAAATCGGTAACTATTGTCTGATTCTAAGTGAAAAAGCCACACTCACTGGCAACACACACACTCAGACACACACAGTATGAAACTACTCATGAACAGTCTGTCTGCAGTGGACGGAATACTAATGATCAAACAACAACTGGGTGTTTGTTACCTCTTTGTAACAGGGGAAACAAAAATAAATCACATTGAGTCACCTGACCTTATATACATGTTAAAGTAACTCAGCTTTCCAAACTCTTGTCAAGCCTTTTGGTAACACTTGCCCTAATTTAAGCTGTCTTCTGTGTAAAAGAGTTTGATGGACATTAGCATTTTCAAGAAAATGCTTCACTTACCCAAGTGTGTCTTACCCAGAGGTTTAATTTCCAGTTTAAAACCTAATGTCCAGTTACCTAACAATTCTGTCTTGACCATGGCCTGGATGACTGAGAATCCTCATCAGCAAGCCTTAATGTTGGTTTTGGTTTATATAGGGAGTGCAGAATTATTAGGAAAGTATTTTTGAGGATTCATTTTATTATAGAACAACAACCATGTTCTTAATGAACCCAAAAGACTCATTAATATCAAAGCTGAATATTTTTTGATTTTTTAGTTTTTGTCATTTTAGGAGGATATCTGTGTGTGCAGGTGACTGTTACTGTGCACAATTATTGGGCAACTTAACAAAAAACAAATATGCTAGGAGCAGGTCTTCTTGTGGTTCCACGAAGAAGACCTGCTCCTAGAGAATGAAGAGTTCTATTGGGATGATAGGGTTGTATCAACTCCACTATATGGGAGGGTACCAGCCCATGAAGAGCCTTATAAGTAAGCAGAAGGACTTTAAATTGAATTCTAACATGAACTGGGAGCCAATGAAGAGAGGCGGGGACCTGGGAGATATGATCTCTCTGCCTAGTTTTAGTTAGAACACGAGCTGATGTGTGCTGGATAAGCTGCAGAATTCTCAAAGAACTCGCTGAGCATCCAGCTAATAAAGAATTGGAATAGTCCAGCCTAGAAGTAACAAAGTCATGGACAAGCTTCTCAGCTGCATCCTGGGAAAGTATCTGCCTCACTTTCCTAATGTTAGGAAGATAAAAGTTGTGATCACACGATGATTTTCACGATCAACATTACATGCGGCAGCAACCACAGCCTCCTAGACACTGGTCAGAGAGATGAACTGTTTTCCCTCCTTGTAAATCTCACATTGGATGAGGGACCAGAGGTTCTCTATGGGGTCCAGATCAGGTGATGTCATTAGTTTTTTTTCTTATAGGCCCATTCTTGCCAGCCACGCTGTGGAGAACTTGGATGTGTGTGAGGGTGCATTGTCCATTGCCCTGGGCCTGACACAGGATTCTGCCTGCGCATCTTTTGCCCAACTCCTCTAGCACCCTACTGTCTGATCTGGACCCTGGACTTCAACCTATGGAGCATATGAACTTGATTGGACTATGAATGGACTTTATAGTGCCCTTCTTTTATTTGTAGACTTAAAAGAAATTTTACTTGCTAATGTTTAGTTAGCCCGCCTGTCCGTCCTGGGTGAGGATCCCCTCCACCGTCGATCACCCTGAGGTTGATCGTTGTTTTTTCCTTTCTGGGTTTTTGGGAGTTGTTCCTTAGCCGGTGTGAGGGTCTGTTTGGGCAGGGGCTATCGCTATATATTGTTTTTTATTCTTGTTTTTATGCATGCTTGTTTGTAAAGTGCCTTGAGATAACAGTTGTTATGATCTGGCACTATAAACAAATTAATGTTGAAGTTGAATTTGTCCTGCATGAAAATCATGTTTTTCTTGAAGGATGCGGAAAGAAGGTGTCTTTCAGAAACTGGCAGTATGACAAGGAGTTGAGCTTGACTCCATCCTCAACTCGAAAAGGCTCCACAAGCTTATCTTTGATGATACCAGCCCATACCAGTACCCCACCTCAACCTTGCTGGTGTCTAAGTCGGATTGGAGCTCTGCACACTGCATCTCTACAACAGCGTCCACTCATTCCAGGACATATAGTCCACCTGGGCCACCAGCAGAGCGCTGACATCAAAGATAGTACACAGACTTTTCACACTGCTGCCATCAGGCAACCCAAGCCTGGGATCCATAACCGCAAGATGGACAAACTTCCATTGTACAGTGTGACACCTGTCTTAGCTGAAATATGACAAAAAACATCTTGACTCCTAAAAATACAGTAAACGTGGATATAAAATGGAAAGTTAACTGTAGTACACATATGATATGATCTTGCAAGCCAAATATAAGAACTCAATGGGTTTGACACTACCGAGTTTGACATGTGTGTCATGGACAGTTGATCAGTTTACGCCAGGGTCCTATGTAGTGGCAAACCACCATTCAAGATAAGGGAAGCAAACTCCTGCACGTGGGAGCTGGTGGGTTTGACCAAAGTCCTGCTTCTTAACCACTAGGCCACCACTGCCCCGTGCTCAAATTGAACCCTTCAGACAGTTTGTCAAATCAACCTAATTCACGTCAAAAACAATATAAAGTTTTTTTTTCATAATATCACACATTTTTTCATAATATCACAAAAAAAACTATCTTAGTAAAACCAAGCGATCCTTTGGGTCCTAAGTTTGAGTCAGAAGGTCAAATTTAAATCAAGATAAAAACAGCAGACCTTTAGCTGATCCTGACACTCCCTCCAAAACACTAGTCTTTCTCTGCAACCAATAAAACACGGGGATAAAGAATGAGATGTGGAACAGGAAAGTGCAGAGGATTTAATAGGTAGACAGAAGGCGTCGTGGGCAGGGCTAAGGAACCTGCCTGTGCAGCTATTGCTTGTGTTACGCGCCTTGACTGCTGTGCGCGTCCGCGAACTCTCGTCGTTTATCACCACTTCACTCACTTCCTGGTTTTTACAACCACATTTTAACAAACACAGAAAATGTGACTGTGTTCACCACCCTCGGACACACACACACACAACCCTTCTCTCGTCTTTTCACACACACACACTCACACCTCGAGCGTGTCTTTAAAGTTTCAGTGCACGCGCGCGCGTCAGTGTGTCCTGTAGAACCCGGCTAAAAACCCGCAGGTGATGCACGCACACGCACACGAACACACACAACAGCGTCACTGAGTTTTTCTTTACAGACTCGGGAAGAAATTCAGTCTGCGAATGTGGACTCGAGGATTTGTTCCGGATTAACCCCAAGTTAGTTTTTGCTCACGTTGACACGCGCTCAGTCAGTGTCTCCACTGAAGTACTCGTCTCTCAGTGTGAAAGTAGGTGCTGCACCAGGACTATTTCTACAGTCTGGATCCGGACACGTTCAGAAGACTTGGAGGACATGTCTCATGGTTCGAAAGTCACATCAGGATTAACCGCTGCACTAAGAGAAGACTTCACTGAAGCTGAACTGACAAGAGTTTCTTCTCCCAAGAGAACACTAGAGGTCTCCACTGAAGATCTAGTTTCAGTTCTTATGACTTGATTCATGTCCACGATACGGTTGTCCTGCCTTTGACAGAGTCTCTGTCCCTCTCTCCTGTCACGGACTCGTATGCATGTTGGTTCTTGCTGAAACTGAGGTTTTATTGGAGACAGAGAAAGAGCTCATTTCTTGGACCAATCAATTCTTATCAGGTAGTTTGCATGAGTTCTTCACACCAGAGGTGGACCTGCCGTAGTTGCTGAAGGTCTGGACTCGTTGCCACAATCAGTTTTCCGATCACACTCGACCTCAGCCTGTTGGACTGAACTTGAGGATTCTTTTTTGTTGATAGAGGGACACTGGCAGACAACTCGTCTCCATCTCCAGCTGTGCACCTGTGCCGCAGACCCGGATCCAGGTCATACAGCATTCGGTCACGATGTCAGACCCTGCTTCCAGTTTCCTCCACATTGGAGACATTGTGTCTCTCTATGCTGAGGGGACAGTCAATGGTTTTATCAGTACTTTGGGGTGAGTCTTTTTTGTCTTGTCTTCCGGCTCATACTCATAACATCATGTCTTCTGTTGACGCACACCTATTGGTGTCAAACCAATATCTCCACTGTCTCTTCCTTGTCTTATCTTGTGTCTCTCTATTCTCAAAACCTGTCAAAAGTCTGTTTCGGGTCTTCTTTTTTTTTGTCGCAGTTGTCTTTAACGCTTCTCATTAAATATTCTTTCCTTCAATATTTTTCAAAAGAATCGCAAACTAAATATCTTCCAAATACAAGTCTTAACCGGATGTTCCTTTCATAATAAAACCTGTTAGCGCTTAACATGCTAATTGCCAATTGTAGAAACCTCCAGAAAAAAACAATGTAAACTTTTCAGTCCGACTTTGATCACGTCAGTTTTTACTGTGTTGACAATAGTTTCTTAATTTGTAATTAGAATATCGTGAGAACATGTTCGTGGTAACCACTGAATGTATAACACTATAGAAACTGAATTGGAAAAGGTTCTAAACTACTGGTAGTTGTTGAGACTTGGGTACAGACTGTTTCACTGTCCCCTATTTTTAATTCAGTGAAATTATTTGCGTGACTTCATCAGTGGCATTACATGAATAGTAAGCTCTAGCTTAAAACTCACCCTGTGACATTTCTGATGCAGATATAAACACAGTGAGCGGGGCAGCAGCCAGGGCTAACAAACTGTATTTCAGGAAAAGGAAGTGGTACAAAGTCTGTCCAAGAAAGATTCCATTGTGCCTGAGAGGTGGTGTGTACAGTATGCATGCGTGTTGGTGTGTAAGTGTAGATTCGTCGTGCAGAAAGACAACAGTATTAGGGATGTATGAGGAAAAAAAATGGTCTAGTTAGTATTGAGATTAGGCCTACATTTGTAAGCGTAAGATAAAGTAACCAGATATGTGTCATCATCAAGCTTTTACCACTAATGACAACCTCCGAGTGAGTGAGTGTGTGTGTGTGTGTGTGTGTGTGTGTGTGTGTGAGAGAGAGAGAAAGACTTGACCTTGACCTTTGTAGCAGCCATGCAACTTCTTATCCTTTACTTTTTCTACAATATTTTTTAATTTTTTATAGAGTTATGACTCTTAAGCTGTCCAGTTGGTGGAACCCTGAAGCTGGTGTTCATCAAAAAGTCTAACATTAAGATAAACGCGTTCACAGACTGTCTCTCTCTATATAGATATATACAGTATACAGTATATGTTTGTTTTATTGTTTGATTTTTAAGGGTCATTAAATGCCACGATGAAGGAAGTTTTACAAATAAAGCAGGAGGCCAATTTATCTTGACAGCTGTAACCACAAACATGTAAATGAGAAGAATGTCAATAATCCTCCACCTGTTTAAGTAAACAGAACAAGCTTCACCCACTTAAAGCTTAACTTATGAAACCACACACAAGACAAATTGAAACCCGTGCTATATTGATGATGTGTTAGTCATTGTCAGATGATTATTTTTCTCCTTCCTCTTCTTGTAGATAGAGATATATCTGTATCTATAAATAATATTGTATTATTTGGATGAAAGCATTTATCAAATTATTGTAATGTGAAATTCAACCAAAGTTGACATTGGTGTCAGGCAAAAGTTGAGAAATGGTGGCTAAAAACTATACATAATTCTTTCAGGGAAAGCTGAAGATCACTGTATGTTTTTCAGTCTGTAAGAGAGAGACAAGATTATAAAACGCACTCTCAATGAACTGTAAAATTTTGGTCTGTTGTCATACTTCAGTTGAACCAGATTATAAGGCTCATTAGGCTACATGAAATAGTCAGATAAGTCGCACAGAGGAGCTCTCAACACTGTTCACTTAATATATAAAATAAGAAAACAACACACTCACATTTTCAGTTCAACTGTTGTCTCTTCTTTATCAGAGTCGGTCTTGTTGCTGCTACTGTTCAGTGATGATTCAAGTTCTGAGCTTGAAATCCACTTCATAAGCATGTCTCTAAACCGGTGGCATTTAAGGGTCTTTATACACACACACCATAACATTACATTTAAGCTTAGTATATATTATTAAGGGCTGTCAAAACATAGTTTAATTCAGTTTATTTCCACAAGGCTTCTTACTACAGTACCGAAACCAAAATGCCCCCCAAAAGACATAGAACAGCTTTGGAGCTTACTGATGTTGTACCTAAACATTTTGACCAATTTCCAAGTTCTTTCAACACAACCAGAATTCACACACAAGGCGCAGTGAAAGTTATTATTTTACATATATCCTAAGTGAGCCTTATGGTCTGGAAAATTAGGTAGTTAAAGATAGGGGAGAGAAGGATCAAAATTGATGTTCTTCAGAACAAATGAAAACATGAAAGCTAGTAAAACAGCATTAAAATTGAGCACATTTTAGCTCTTTGTCAGAACTGATTGGCTTTTGTGCTTTGGACCAACATGTTGGATTCACATTTATTGATCATTGATAAACTATTACAGTATTTCCAGTTTGTTGCTGGACCATGAGTGTTGACTGAGATTACTTGTCACCTCATGTCCCCTGTCTTTTTTTAGGGTATTGAGGGTTTAAACAAACATGTTGTAAATATTGCCACTCCTCATGCAAATTTCTGGGATATGATGAGATCACCTGCAAGAGTTGGCAAAAGTCGGCCCTTAGTTTCAGAGTCACACTTACTGAGCGAAAGTCCCAAATATCCAGTGAACTTGGACCAAATAAACTTAGAGAGACGGACAAGCAGTGAGACAATATGAGGTGGTGTAAGAAAGTGGGACCTGTAGTTTCTCAGGTGGTTAAGATCTTGTTAACATCCCTGAGTTTATTGAGTTATCCAAATGTCTTCTAATGAAAAAAACAGACGGTAAAAGTTAAGAAAATGTTGACTTCACTATGTTTTTAGTGCCTAGTTGTTACCGAGTAAGTCATCAGTAAAATGGTGACGGGGTCTAAAAAAAATGTTGCATTATTTATTACTCATTTACAGTTGTGAAAGAGAGACAATGTTCCAACAGGACTGAGTAGGCTGATGGTTAGAGCTTGTCCTCAGTCAGATTTTTAGGCTGATCATATGTGGCTCTTCATTGTTATTGTGGTTGCATCATTTACATCTCTTTTTCTCTTTCTGTCAGATACTAAGGGGGAATTTTCAGGTTCAGGATTTAGTTTGCATTTATGGTTTGAATGGGGGTCAGATTTCTAATACTCTATTGTAAATATGAGGGTAATGTATAATTTGGTCAATGGTTTAATGTCATTTTTGAAAGTAGGTTTTGTTATTTTCTTAGGACACTTTCAAAAAGTCATGTAGGTCAAAACCTGATCTTGTTTGTAAAAAAAAGTAGACACTCGGCTTTGGCATCTGCTTTGGCTTGTTTAAGTCTTCATGTAAAGGCTTTCATAAGGAGTTGAATAAGCTAAATAAGATGGCAAAACAAGAGTCTACTTTTCTGAGACATTTTATCTTTTATTTGCTTGTTACAAAAAGTTCCTGGCCCAATGGTGGAGACTATTTATATTCGCAACCATTGTGTGATTTAGTGGATGGTTGAAAAATGCTCATACATGTTTGTCAGCACAATGGAAAAGACTACTGTCTGTGTGTGCTTACTCCTCCCCCACACCTCACCTGCTGTCTAAACACTGATGGCAAGTAAGATTAACCGTAGAGGCACCACCAACACACACACTCCAGCGCTTCATCACAAACTGCTGATATACATCTGGCTTGGCCTTTCCATTCACAAACACATTAGCTTCATTACTTAAAAACCAAGGTGTGTGTTTTTCACCTGTGTGCTATTTAGCAAGACGCTATATTCCCCATTCAAAATAAATAAAAGCCAATAAATGTGTTTATCCAAAAAATCTAAAAATTAAAAAAATTAAAACACATTGATAATATAAATTAAAAATATTCTAGAAAACATTTCATAATATCATTATTAAAAATTGATTGAAAAACCATGTTAAAGACAATGAGTGTCAAGACTTATGGTTTTATTAAACAAAAAGATAGAGTAGCTGTTATTACAGATGCCTCTAACATGCCTCGGCCACTAAATGCACACAAATGAAAAAAATGAAAAAAATTTAAAAATTATCTTCTTAACTGGGGTATCTTCTTCACTCCTGTCATTTTTTACCACCTTACCTTCCCAATTTTCTCCACTGGAGACGGGTGCCCCCTGAAGAAGATCCCAGTTACGGTGTTTTGTTGTGTGGCAGTCAAAGAGACTGCAGCCCTGCCAATCAGCAAATAATAAGCACGGAAACGGATGGGCGTTTAGATACCAACAGAAAAACAAATGAACAAAGAAAATGAAGGAATATAAAGATTGTTATAATAAAAATGAGGTGTTAAACAGGTTTTTAGAGAACTTTTAAATTGTGAGAGAGTGTCTATGTTTCTAATAGTGGGGTGGGGTGAGACATGGTGGGGACGGTCAGGTGGACGGAGAAGGATGATCTGAGTGAGCGAGAAGTAACTGCAAACGTAGAGAAGATCTGATAAATATGGGGGTCCAAGGTTATGGATAGCTTTGAAAGTGAGCAGCAGGATTTTGTATATGATGCAAATCTTAACCGGGAGCCAGTGAAGTTGCTGTAGGACAGGGGTGATGTGGTGGGAGTATGGGGTTTTAGTGATTATACGGGCAGCTGAGTTCTGGACCAACTGGAGTTTATGTCAGGAATTCAGATTTTTTTTGCCACTTGTATTTCCTTTTTTAAATTCATTAATCTGCCGTTTGGAGATGTGGAGATCAACATAAGTCAGAGATTTATGTTGATACTGTGTCTTTTTGTAAATACTAAAACTTTCCAGAATGTGTCTCCATAAAAGTCCTGTGATGGTGCCCCGGGGAGTGTGTAGTGGAAAGATCAATGGATTGTTTTTTCTTTATATATGATATAGTTATTGACACACAGTCTGATTTTCTGTTTGTGATTGATACAGGTTGGTAGATGACCGGTGTGTAGTAGAGCCTGCTGCAGGAGACCTAGAGAATCCTCCAAAGAAGTTCAGAGGTTAGTGTTTTTTGTATGTGTGCTTTCATATCTGGAACTTTTTTTTATGAAGATGTATATATTTAAAAAAAATGAGAAGATGATAAACTGTACTATAAAGCAAAGATGATCTACATGAGTGTAAACAGAGGTCTGTTTATACTCATGTTCTGTACACAGATGATGTTCAAACCTCATTACAATCAACAGATAATCTTAACTTACAGTAACATTCTGTAAAATGTAGCACTAACTTTGCATTGTCACTAATGAACTTCAAGTTTGTTCTAGGTAAACCTTTCTTCAAACTTAATCACCAAAAAATTCTCTAATAATAAGAAAGATTGCTGTATACGCAAAAGAGTATAAAGTCTAACAGCTAAAGGCAGAAAAACTGTCAAATTATGATATGATAATTTGCAGGTTTGCTAATGTCAGCTGATGTTTACAGTTGTAAATTTGCTCAGTTCCTTCTGTGTTTGTTCACTTAATTGAAAGTTTTTGTGAAATGCCTAAAGGAACACAGCAGAAACCACCAAAAAAAACAGACCTTTTCTGGTAACTGTAAACATTTAACTGAAGGTTTCACACAGACTACCTGGAATCAAACAGAAATTAACTGCTGATTTCAAATGGCCCTCCTAATGCTAATGTTTCTTTAACCCTTGTGTTTTTTGTACACAAGCATGTGAGAGTTTGGAAAAAGCAGGTAAACAGATAAGCGTTTTGTCAAGCAATAGTTGAAGGGTAATTAAACATGAATTCATGTTAATTTATTTATTCATTCATCTCCATCTGCTAAATCAGTACCGAGTCCTGGCTGCTGGTTTATTCGAACCTGAGACAATCCAGACCGTGTCCAGTTCCTTAACCTCAAGGCCACCACTGCCCCAGTTAACTCAATCAATGATCTTATATTAAAGCTAACTGGCTACATGCTAGCTGTGGAAATTTTTAAAGGGAAGTTTGTTCATTTCCTGAGTTTTATTTCAAAATATGGGATTAATGTCAGATGCTTCATCAGTTTAATGCACTCAAACACACACACACACACACACACACATAACCAATTAGTTCCACTGACTGGTCACCAAGCCTGGGACTTATTTTAGTAAAGACAAAGTTCAGCAGCTCCTGTGACTTCTTAATCCATGTTCTTCTTGCACTTTGGGAAGAAGACAGTGGTATTTTGTGTGTTTTTTGCAAATTTTGTGTTTTTGCTGTTAAGGATTTTTAATCACTAACATATAGAGTGTCTCTCGTTTGTGTTGGCTTTGCTTAGATTGTCTTTTCAAAGTATGTCCAATGAACCGGTACTCAGCACAGAAACAGTTCTGGAAGGCGAAACAGGCCAAACATGAAAAGGACAAGATTGGTGATGCAGTGCTGCTACAAAAACTGCAGGTAACACACGTTAAAAAGCACAAAAACAAATTCACACTTTGGTCGGAAGAGCTGACTAATGTAAATGTAAATGTAAAAAAAAAATAAAACATTTAAGGCTAAGCCTGTGGTAGTGTGAATTGCCTTAAGGTTTTCAGTAAATGTAAAGGTACAGTTTACATTCATTTAAACAATTTGACATAATCTCTTGTGACAAGACTGTAAACTCTGCATCACTCATATCATTCTTCATTTATTTGATGTAGGTATGATATTCTTACAAATAAAAGCAGCTGCATCACATCAAATTTCAAGTAAAGATTCACTCATTAAAGATGTACAAGTGTATCTAACCAAAACCACACTATGGGTTTATGAAGCTACGGTTGTATTGTTGAAAAGTGTTTATTAAACACAGCTGTACATTGATCTTTCATCTGTCCTGTAGCATGCTTCAAACTTGGAGCAGAAACAGAATGAGACTGAAAACAAGAAGGTTCACGGAGATGTCGTCAAATATGGAACTGTCATCCAGGTAAAGCCATGTTTTGACAGTCACGTTCCTAGACTTAGTTCTTGCACGTTAGTCACACCTGTGAAAAGTCTTTTCCGCAATAAGGTTAGAGTCAGAGTTCAACCTCACTTCTGTTATTATTACTTTTGCAGGACATTATTTATGGCAGCCATGTGCTTAGTTTTATTGGAAGGTGTATTATGTTCAAGAGTCGAGAAATAAAAAAAAACAAAAAACATGTGCAATTACATTTAGGACACAATTGAGTGTATGTTCAGTAGGTTTGAACATTCCATGTCAGTGTACTACAACACTGACATGACTGGACACGCCTTTACACACAAACACATTTCTGCATTGACAGTCAGGGTGCGGTTCCTGCTGTGTCAGAATGTTCAGTTTTCCTCTTGTATGTGTGCGTTTGGGGGAGTGGTGGGAATTTGTCTCCTCTGTGTGTCTCTGTCTAAATGCAGGAACTATAACTTTTACTTGTTTAATCTCCTGCCAGTGAAAAGGTTATGTGTGTGCGTGTGTGCATGTGTTTGTGTGTGTGTGTGTAATGTTTTAATTTTAAAAAAAATATATTATATTAATACAGTATATATGTTATATATATATTTTTATTCTTTCTTCATATTTCACAGCATTGTAACTAATAATTGTCTTAGTATATATTTTTTAATTTTCTTATTGGATTAGACATGACAGAAATCATTATTTGTTTCTCCTTTCTTCTCCTGTTACTCCTTTTCATTGTGATATTGTGATTCACCAGATAGTGAATACTGGGCAGCTTTGAGCGCCAGTACAGTTTCTTAACCACTAGGCCACCACTGCCTATGGATGAAGAGATGCCTATGAGATTCTTACAAGCATAGCATAAACTAAGTATATTGGTTATAAAAAAATATCAATGCCAGTCTAATGCCAGTATGCGAAAATAAATAAATTCACAACCTTTTCCAGTTATGTGACGGATAACATGTAAGAAGGAATTGAAGAGAAAAAATACAAAAAAAAAATAACCCTGTTGCATAAATATGCACGCGTCCTTCTAACTTTGGGCATGGCTGTGTTTGTAACCAATTACACCTGTCACCACATAAACTGCCTCTGATACAAAACAAAGTTCAGCTGTTCTTGTAGACTTTTCTTTATATTTTGGTAGCCACATCTTTCGGCAGAAGCAATGGTGTGCATAGAGTTTCCAAAACATCAAAAGAACCCATTGGTCAAAGGTGTCAGTCAGGGGGCACAAAAGTCAGTTAAATATACCATGGCACATAGTGAAGAAAGTCATCAACAAGTGGAGAGAATATGGCACAACATTAACATCATCCAGAACAGGAGTTCCATTCAAAATTGAGGAGAAAACAAAAGGAAAACTGGTCTAGGAGGCCGACAGCAACACTAAAGGAGTTGCAGGAATATCTTAGTATTGGCTGTGCAGTACATGTGACAACAATGTTACATGTTCGTTATACGTCTGGACTATTAGGAAGAATGCTAAAACTTCCTGGACAGGCTTCCAGGACAGGCTTTGTGGTCCGAAGTTGTTTGGCAGAAAAAACAATCATTCTTAGAGCACAATACCTACAGAGAAGCATGGTAGTGGCAGCATCATATTTTTGGAGCTGTTTCTCTCCAGCTGGAACTGGGGACTTAGTCAAGGTGAAAAGTATTTTGAAGTTTGGTGAGTTCCAAATACCAGTCTGCCTTGGCACAAAATCCAAGTTTTAGAAATTTTAGGGTGAAGAGAAAGTTTTTCTTTCAGCATGACAAAATCCCAAAAAACACATCCAAATCAACCAAACTATGCACTCACCAGAATAAGTTTACAAATGACCAAGCCAATTCTGAGCATCTGTGCAGAGGAGATGCCCCTGCAGTCTGTCAGATTTGGCAACTTGGGAGATTGGGCAAATGTTGCAATATTAAGATATACTACTCAGTGCTACACTGACAGACACTGACCTAAAAAGACTGAGGGCTGTAAAGGAACCCAAAGGTGTTGCAACAAAGAACTGTATATGGTGCAAAAATGAAAAAAAGGTGGAAAAAAGTTCAATTATTTATATCAAAAAAGCCTGGCTGTGCAGCCTGTGCCGACTTTCTAACCACTGTGTATGTCAATTTACATGTAAGACACGTGATGTCAAACTTAGACTTTTAGACGACAGCGTGTAGAATTCCCTTCCATCACGATCAGATTATCAGATTGAAGTTACCGAACCTTCCTTTCAACAACAATACCAGTGACTCAATTATAGGTGGTACCAAAGGAAAAATAAATTTTGGATAGTGACTGCCTATTTCCTGTGTACAAGGGAGTGCTCTAGATGGTCTGATTTCTTTACAATGCTCAAAACATGCAAAATAAACAAATTCAAGGGTTTGTGCAGAAGAAAATGTTAACAATAGTAAGGTAAAGTAAGTGTAAATGCATTTAAAGACAGGGGATGGGTAAATAATGACACAGACAAATAATTAAAGAAAGTAGTGTTAGACAAAATGGAAAACTCAATATAAAATAAAAAAATATAGAAATTCAAAATAAAATTAATGACAAAAATAACCTTATAGTGCACAACAAAATGTGTGCTAAATAACTAGAGGTTATGAAGATGCACAGTAGCTTCAAAATAGCGTAGAAAAAATAAGACTACACTATTTGAACTTCTTGTTCATACAGTTTAATGACTTATGATTATTTTCCTTCCTTGCCAGCTTTTGCACATGAAGAGCAACAAATACCTGACGGTAAATAAGCGTCTTCCTGCTCTGCTTGAGAAAAATGCCATGAGGGTGACCCTGGACGCCACCGGAAATGAAGGCTCCTGGCTCTTCATCCAACCTTTCTGGAAGCTCCGCGCTAACGGTGACAATGTGGGGAAATTATTCATTTTTCTGCGACATCTTCAAAAAGAAAAAATTATAATGAAATATAAAACTAATAAATTGTGGTTTTTAGGTGGTGGTGGGCGACAAGGTGATCCTGAATCCAGTAAATGCAGGCCAACCAATGCATGCTTCAAACTATGAATTAAGTGACCACCCAGGCTGTAAGGAGGTATACATAGAAACACACACACACACACACTAACACACATAATTTACTAAATCTATTAGTAAATAATGTGAGTATCGATTATTAATATAATCAATGTCATTTTGATATAATAATTATTATTCTTACTATAGTGACAACTGATTTACAGTTTTAAGGATTTAGTTTTACTAACATCAATTAAGTTAGTGCAAAGTCAACCAGTTAGCTATTTTGACTCTTTTTAAATTAGCCCACGGTTATAATTCCTTCAAAACAGCCCACGTGACAAAAAAGCTTTTATGATGTTTGTCAAAAGAATAGAATAATTTCTGGACGTTCGCGATTGGATTTGTCAGCCTTTATACATGTGTGTGTCTCCCTCCTTAGGTGAACTCTGTAAACTGCAACACCAGCTGGAAAATCAACCTGTTCATGATGTTCAGTGACCACAGAGAGGAAGTCCTCAAAGGAGTCAGTCCACAGAAATAGACTCACACATTTGTGCCTGCATAGAACCATATAAGAAGATGATGATAAATAATAGAGGTAAATATTTATCCAGAATATTTTTTTTATTATTTCAGGGGGATGTGGTTCGCCTCTTTCACGCTGAGCAGGAGAAGTTTCTGACATGTGACGAGTATAAAAGCAAACTCCACGTCTTCTTGAGGACCACGTTGAGACAATCAGCCACATCAGCTACCAGCTCCAACGCTTTGTGGGAAATAGAGGTAGGATCCTTTTAAAACACTCTGTTATGTAATTTTTATCTTGATGATAAATCATGTATCTCTCTTTTGATTGGTCTGTCAGGTTGTCCATCATGACCCATGTCGAGGGGGAGCAGGACATTGGAACAGTCTGTACAGATTCAAACACCTTGCAACAGGAAACTACCTTGCTGCTGAGGTAAAAAATGATTTGATAGATGAGTGGATAGCTGGATACTTATTGGAGGAATGCACAAAAATACCCAAGAGTCCCTAAACTAAGTGAGGAGTTTCCCATTGAAAACTAATTGAAAATGGCTGAATGTTTTGAAAACTTACAGTATATCCTGGTTATGCTGTCTTGATTCTGAGCATCAATTTCCCATAAAAGTCTATAAAAACTTTTAACTTTGAGCTCCTTGGTTTTCCAGCATCTGCTTGACTTTGGTGCTAGATTTAAGTTCAACTTTTATTGGTTTATAGTGCCAGAATTAATACCAAAAATTGAGATTTCAAAGATAATTTGACTTGACTTTGTGTGAATTCACACAAAATGCGATGGCAATCATGTAAATTGGATGGATGAAATGATTAGTAACATGATTTCACTTATATCAGGAGAACCCAGGCTACAAAGGTGACAATCCGGAGATCTCGTCATCAGTAAGTTCCTTTATTTTTTCAAGTCATCATTTTTTAATCAGTTGTCAAACAGACAATTTTTAAGAACCACTTAAATAAAAATTATACTTCCTCTGAATGTCCTGTCCTCCCAACTCTTTTTTTTTTTTTAGATGGAAGGCCGTCGCATTAGTAAACGTTCTCATGGAGAGAGAATTAAGTACAAACTGGTGGCTGTTCCTCATGGTAACGACATTGCCTCATTGTTTGAGCTGGACCCGACCACACTGCAGAAGACGGACTCCTTCGTACCTCGGTATGGGTTTATGACAGCAGAGTCATCGCTGACTTTATCAGTTGTGAAGCAAGAATGTGGACAGTAAGAAAGCATTTTTCTTCCAGAAACTCCTACGTACGTCTGCGACATCTCTGCACCAACACCTGGATCCAAAGCACCAATGTTCCCATCGACATTGATGAGGAGAGACCCATCAGGCTCATGGTAAGTCTCCCAAGACTGACCCTCTGAAAAAGAGATCTTATAGTTCTAGATTGGCTGGTCCACAGTGAAATTAATTTCGGTCTCCTGTCCTCCTGCAGTTAGGAACATGTCCCACTAAAGAGGACAAGGAGGCCTTTGCCATTGTCTCTGTGCCTGTGATGGAGATCAGGGATCTGGACTTTGCCAATGATGCCAGTGCTATGTTGAGCACTGTGGTTGACCAGTTTAGCAGATGTGTATAAGAGACAGCACTTAACCTGTGCAATCAAAACTGTTTCTTTTTCTTTCCCCCGCGAAACATTTCAACGTGTCGGAGAGTCCGGCCTCAGAGTATTCACAAACCCTTCACTTTTTGCATGGTTAGGTTAAAAAATGATGGAGATCAGGGATCTGGACTTTGCCAACGATGCCAGTGCTATGTTGAGCACTGTGGTTGACCAGTTTAGCCAGGGCTTTATTAGCCAGAATGACCGCAAGTAAGCCATTGTATTTCTGTGTTTTTAAATCTGATTTTATATATATATATATATATATATATATATATATATATATATGTATGTGTATATATATATATATATGTATATATATATATATATAGATAAAAAACATATATATGTTTTTATAAGCCGCCTATCAATCAATCAATCAATCAATCTGCCTGCCTGTCTGTCTGTCTGTCTGTCGGTCGACTATCCTTCCTTCCTACCTACCTACCGTCCGTAACTGTCTATCTGCCTGTCCACACATCCTTCCATGCAAATAATCAATAAGAAGACAAATATTTTGGGCAGATTTATTTTAATCCAGTTTAGAAATTTTTCTTCAATTTCTTGAATTGAGAGTTTTTTTTTTATTTCTAAAAATCCATGGGTTAATTTTGTGTTTTGCCCAGATTTGCCATCAAACTTTTGGAGGATGTGGTCTTCTTTGTAGCTGATGTGCTCAATAGTGGTCAGCCTGTTCTGGACGTGGTCATGAGCAAACCCAACAGGGAGAGACAAAAGCTGATGAGGGAGCAGAACATTCTCAAACAGGTAGGGAAGAGAAAACATTCAGTTATAGGGAATAGACCTAATGGTGATCTGCTTGTTTTCCCAGATCTTTGGGATTATAAAAGCCCCCTTCAAAGACAGGGGTGGAGGAGAAGGTCCACTGCTCTGCCTGGAAGAACTGGCAGATCAGAAGAATGCTCCCTACCAGTACATGTTCAGATTGTGTTATAGGGTTCTGCGACACTCCCAAGATGACTACCGTAAAAATCAAGTATGTCTAATCTTTTTCACATCCCAATTTTCGATAGAAAGTGATTAATCATTCAAGCATTTCCTGCCTTGCTCACAGGAACACATAGCCAAACAGTTTGGGGTGATGCAGAGTCAGATCGGTTACGACATACTGGCTGAAGACACCATAACAGCTCTTCTTCACAACAATCGCAAACTGCTGGAGAAGCACATCACCAAGACGGAGGTTGAGACCTTTGTTAGTCTGGTCCGAAAGAACCGAGAGCCCAGGTAGGTTGAAGGAAAAGGGAATAGAGAAGGTCTGCGTGGTATTGATGTTGATTATTCTCTGTTTGTCTCAGTCTTGCTGATTTTTCTCTCTCATTCACTGCCTCTTTGCCTGTTTAGGTTTCTTGACTATCTGTCGGACCTCTGTGTCTCCAACAATGTGGCCATTCCCGTGACCCAGGAGCTCATCTGTAAATGTGTGCTAGATCCTAAAAACCAGGACATTCTCATCAAAACTGAGTGAGTTTAGAAAAAAAAACAACAAGAAATGTATGTATGGTTCTCACATAACTTAGCAACAGAGCTTGCAGATGACAGGAAAACATCCAGCCAAGTTACTTTACAAAGATAAATAAATGCACAAATAAGACAAATAAAAAATGAGAAAATAACAAAATGATTCATGGAGTAAGAAGAAGAAAAGGAGGTGAGTGTAAAATGGTTAGTTAGTATATAAAATAGTCAGTTGTTAAGATAGAAGGTGTTCTTTGTATAGGATTTCATGTGCTTCTTGATACAGTGATACAGTTACAGTGACAGGGAGCCAGTGAATGTCAATGAGTAGAGGAGTTACATGCAACCTCACAGGCAGTGTTCCCTAACCTTTTTTGCACCACGGACCGGTTAAATGTCTGTGGTGACAAAACTTATTTTTGCAGACCAGTCGTTAAGTTATGACAGATAAATTAAATTCCCGGTGTCTGAAATATCTTACACTTTAAAATTTTCTCTACCCAAGTTAATTGTGCATGGGCACAACAAGGATTTTTCAAGTGCAAAAAGCCTATATATTTTTGCTACCAGACCGGTATACAAAGTAAGAATCTTGTATCAATGACTCTGCGTCATTTTCAGTTTATTGTTGTTGTCTTCACTGAGAAAATATTTCCTAATCAAATATAGTTTAGCTTTATAGCTTTATTTATGATGGAATCCTAGCCATTCTGTTGTTCAGTTCTTTTGTTGATATGGGTCATATGGATCAAGTGGAAGTAATAGACAGATGGGGCCAAAAGGAAACATTAATTTTCTGTGGCCCGGCACCAATTACTTCACGGACCGGTACCGGTCCCCGGCCCAGTGATTGGGGACCACTGCTCTAGGGGACATTCCACTGCATTCTAGACAATTGATAAAGAATTGTTTGTAATTCTGTTTCTAGAAACTTAACTTTAAACATTTTCTCTCTATCGTATTCTGCCTCCAGGCGTCGTGATCCAAAGGAGCCTCACTCAGGTGGTGTAGATGGTGAATACATAGGGATGGACGATTATGGAGACGAAGATGAGGTTCTCTTGTTTCATTTCTGGCTGTAAAATAGCTGAACTATACTGTTTTAGTTACCCTGTGTTCATCCCTGTGTCTGTGTTTCTGTATGCGTTTGTGTAGGTTTGGCTTGTTTGGACAGACAAGACCAATGAGCATCAAGAGAAGAGCATAAGACAGTTGGCTCAGGAGGCCAGACAGGGAAATGCACATGACGAGAATGTTCTCACCTACTATAGGTAGGGACAATAAGATGAGATTTTTTTTTATTGCTTTAATCATCAGTTTCCTTTGTTTTCTTTGGTGGAAAGTACCAATAACATAAAACCTGTGTGGATCTTCTCAGGTACCAGCTGAAGCTCTTTGCCCGCATGTGTCTGGACCGTCAGTACCTTGCTATAGATGAGATCTCCAAACAACTTGATGTTGAGCTTATCTTTCTCTGCATGATGGATGAAACATTGCCTTTTGACCTGCGAGCCTCCTTCTGTCGCCTGATGCTCCACACCCACGTGGACAGAGATCCTCAGGAGCTAGTGACCCCCGTCAAGTTTGCTCGACTATGGACTGAGATCCCAACCTCAATCACTATCAAAGAGTATGTAATTTTTATGTTATTTTGAACGTGAGTCGGAATTCCTTTTCGACTCCATAACTGTCACAAATCTCTCCCAAAAGTTTCCTGTCATAACAATGTTCAACATAAGCTTTGCATCTATAATCTGTCAGACATATGAGGCTGAAAGTTAAAGGGCTGTCTAAGCTTTACTGTGCTCTCAGGGGTTGACTTCGTAAGTATGATGAATCTGTTGAATAACCTTTACCCTCTTCATCAAAAGCTTGTGTAGTTACCTGGACTTTTTAACGGTTGGTAAAACTACCTAGAAACTGCATGGCAGACATGTCATAAACTGCTTTGCTCCAGGCCCCATCCACAATGATCCATGTAGTGTCAGGATATGTAAAAGTAGGACACTCAAGGCCTCTGGTAGTTTTAACAAATTCCCTTGGTTAATTATAGTTTTTGAGCTCATAGAGCTAATCACCTGAAGCTTATTCAATTTTCAGTCCCAGGGTTTCTGTTTGTCTTTTATTCCTAGTTATGATTCCAACATGGATGACAGCAGAGACAACAAGAAGAACCGTTTTTCTAACACCATGGCTTTCATGGAGGAGTATCTAAACAACGTCCTTAATGAAGAGCTGCCTTTTCATAATGAGGAGAAGAACAAGCTCACATATGAGGTCTATCCTTTGTGTTCATAACCCTTTATCTGCGTAGTTTTTCTCTCCAACTCCTTTCTGTTCCCATGTGTGTAAAAACGCCTTTGGTTTTTAACTCTTTTCTCTGCAGGTGGTGAGTTTAGCCCGACATCTCATCTACTTTGGTTTCTACAGCTTTTTTGAGCTGCTCAGACTCACCAGAACATTGCTAGGCATCATTGATTGCCGACCTAACCCTTCCCATGCTGGGCTGATGTTTCACGATGACGGAACAGGTACCCACTGCTCCAGCCGCTGTCCAACACTCCTATCATAATCTAATTTGTCACTGGATCATTGTTGTCAACTCATCCTCTGCAGGAAAGAACGTGAAACGGTCTATACACGGGATGGGTCAGATGATGTCCACCATGGTTCTTAACAGAAAGCAGTCATTGTTTGGAGGCTCAGGTCCTAGAGGGTCAGTGTTAGTGCTTGATGGGCAGAGAGGTGGGAAGGACAGTATTGACAGGATGGACTTGACTGTAATGGACACTAAACTGAAAATACTAGAAATACTACAGGTAAGCATACGCAGGGCACTCTCTGTATACTAAATGAGTTGAATTATGCATGTAGTGCAACTTTGGTGGTCTGAAAAAAAATGTATTTTGTTATGTTAAGTAACTCTTTGTTTACCTTTTATATATTCAACCAGTTCATCCTGAATGTTCGTTTGGACTATCGTCTCTCCTTCCTCCTGTCTGTCTTTAAAAAAGAGTTTGTGGATGTGTATCCAATGGAGGATGCAGATGCCACCACCAACATGGAGCATGCAGGTACTTGGGAGTGACTGGACCATTACAGAAGACACTAGAGTAACATGAAAATAGCGGACCAAGAACATTAGGATATCTTAAAGAAACCCTACACTAATTAAGAACAATGCCAGCATGAGCAACAAAGAGACGTAACAGAGACTTTATAGCAAGGGCCACAGTAGAAATGCAGTTCCTCTTTAGGGGCTGGTTGTAACTGGAAGACTGTGCAAACAAAACTATAATTAAATGCAAGCATTTCATTTATCAGGTTAAAAAACTTTATTGTAATGTAACTGAGAGCTTTTTAAGCTATGTGCTAGGAGAATTACATTTCCAAAGAACAGTACAAGGATATAAGGTGGACATAAAGTAACATTTAAGGCCCATTTATTAAACATTCTCAGAAATTTCATATGGACAATGAAGAATCAAAGTTGGATGGTATTCAAGAATAACTGAGTCGGCATACTGGCCATGGTTTCTAAATAATGGGAACTATATAGAGTAATTTAAAGAAAAAGAAAGGAAAATAGATAATAAACATTATATTAAGTCAATTCCTTTTCATTCAGCTATTCACAAAACTCAGTTTATCCCAATGGACCTTTTAACATTAAAATTAAGGGTTTTTTTATCTTCCTATAAAAGACTTCTGATGGGTCCTTCTTAACAATTCTTTTTTCCGCTTTACTAACCTTTAGGCTTTAATTGTGTTTTCCAATCAGGCTGCTCTTAACTTAATTTTTTTTTATTGTTGTTGTTGTACATTGTTACTCTTCTCAGTGTTGTCAGACAACCCAATGAAGATGGAGAAGACAGGTAGAAGCTGACAACTCCAGTGTGTGATAAATGTTGGCTCTCTGTCACCTTGCTGGTGCTGATGTTTATTATTTTAGTGTTTGCTTCCCTGCTGTGTCCTCTCTGCTTTATCTGTATCAAGTTGAACCTTGTTTAGTGTGTCCTTTTTTTAAACACTGCTAGTATCATACACACTTTTATTCATTCATCTTCGTCTTTTATCTGTAACCGGGTCGCAAATCACACTGCTCCATACTGCGAGCCTTCTTGTTTGTGGTGGCAACTAGAAGTTATGTGGGCCGCGACAGTGATATACTCCGATCACCTCAGTGCCAATGTGGCAGCTGGTGAATTAGAACCTAAAGCCTTGTTGACCCAAGTCCACTTTCTTAATCACTAAGCCACCATTGCTGTATCCAAAATCCAACTCTCCTCACTAATTAATATTTTTTTAGCTCTAAAATGTAAAATAAATCAATTACAATTATTAATAATTTCTGTTTTAGGATTTAGTCACTGAATTATTTGTGCAATATTTTAGGTTTTACACATTTTATACAATGCATTCTTACCTTTTCAGTATTTTACTTTATGTCAGTTTTTATGTTACTCTTTTATGTTTTTATGTTATTTCTGTTCTTTGTGACCACAAAAACGGGGGCAGATCTTTATTTTTTATATTTACAGTACAAGATACAAACAAATGCTCTTCAACTATCCTTTGTTTGATCTGACTATAAATGTTTATGTTATGTGCATGGGTGTTTTTGGAAAATCTTAAAAAGAAAATGTCTTTATGTGGATTATTGTTCACGTTAAGTGTTTTGTCCCTCCAGCTACCATTAACCTGCAGCGTATTGGTGAACAGGCTGAGGCCATGTTTGGAGTCGGGTATGAGATTTTAAAATAAACACGCTTAAACAAATGCACTCATTTTGATTAAGGCTTTTCGCTTGTGCTCTAAAAAAACACAATGAACATTGATTTGGATACCAATTTTATGGCGTTCTTCTTCTTCTCCTTCTGGCTTGTTCTTTTTTCAGGGGTTGCCACAGCAAGTCAACATTTTCCATCTCATCCTGTATCTTCTACTCTAACTACAACTACCTCCATGTCCTCTCTCTTTGCATCCATAAATCTCCTCTTTGACCTTCCTTATTGTCTCTTACCCCTCCTCTGAACATGTCCAAACCATCTAAATCTAGCTTATCTGGCTATCTCTCCAAACCTTACTCTCTGTGATGTCCCTTTGACCTCATTACTAATTCTATCCATCCTTGTTTCTCCTAAAGAGAATCTTTAGGAGAAACAACGACCTCTTTGTGACGTCTCACAACTGTCTCACAACTGTCCTGTAAATCTTTCCCTGTACCCTAGCTAACACTCGTCTGAATTATATATACATTATTTGTGTGATTGTGTCTGTGTGTGTACAGTAAAGGTAACAGCATCCTGGAGGTGGATGATGAAGGTGGTCGTATGTTCATGCGAGTGCTCGTTCACCTCACTATGCATGACTACCCACCTCTGGTGTCTGGAGCTCTGCAGCTGCTGTTCAGACACTTCAGCCAGAGACAGGAAGTGCTGCAGACGTTTAAACAGGTGCAACCACTGCACCATACAGCATTCTAAACCACCACACACTGCTCCTGCGGGGGATTTAAATGATAAGAGGGTTCAGGATAAGAAAACACTAGCTTCTGTGTAGTCCTTGTTACATTAAAGCATTTGTGTGTATATATATATATGTATATATGAACATTTGGGGTTATTTTGAGCTTTACAACCTAGTGCACTTAGACAGCATGACAAAATCTAAGGTTCACAACAAATGTTTATCTCTATAGGTCCAGTTACTGATCTCATCTCAAGATGTTGAGAACTACAAGCTGATCAAGGCAGATCTGGATCGTCTGCGGACGCTGGTGGAGAAATCTGAGCTGTGGGTGGAGAAAAAGAACTCTGGAGGAGGAGAGGGGAAGAAGGACAAGAAAGATAAGGAGAATATTAAAGAGGTAGTGTTTACACATTTGATACAGTGATAAAACAAAGCAATTAAAAATATATTTTACTTTTAATAAGAGCTTTAACCTGCTTTATATAAACTGATATTATGACTGTGTTTACCCATTATTATTATTATTATTATTATTATTATTATTATTGTTACATGGATATCATCGATTTTTTTTCAATTTCTTAATTTCTATATCTAGGTGAAAATGATTTTTATTCACTTAGCCAGACTGAATAATGGATAAATTGTAGTATCATAAGCATATAGTTATTTTTCACAATTTGAATGTTTTGCTGCTTTAACTAATTTTGACTAACGACTAACCATAACTGTAATTGATAACAATAACACAGGCTCTGAAGTACAGCTAGAACAATATTTTTGAATATTTATAGCAACTAACCATCCTTATCATCTAGCAACTATCATCCTTATCAACACTTTGTTAACTAAAATTGCCAAACAAATACTAAACACAAAGCTGTTTTGTTTCCTGGTTCTTTAACCAACCTGGTGCTGGTTTGGGGCTTGCTGGCTTAAGGTGCAACAACATCTTGGGTGTAGGCCTAATTTGGGACTTTTGCTGCATGTTATTTTTTTTTTCTTTTCCTGCTATTTCACTAATTTATTAAAAATGAAAGTTTGATTTTCAATATTTTGACCCGTTTTTTTTTTCTATTTGGGGCACAGTTGTTGATTTGTGCTAGCCAAGACTCAAGATCCAAAATGAATGATTATGTATCAACAAGAATATTAGGACCACATTGAGAATTTAAAAAATAACTATATTTGTTATTAGTTACCAGGATGAAGTTGAAACAAGAAGAGCGTGTTAACTTGAGTGTATAAGTTATGAGTGTAAAATATCATTTTGTCAGTTTAAAATTTAGATGGTGTTTATGTTTATGGGTGGCCTAAGAGAAGAGTGATTCAAAGCATTTGAATTGATTCATTTCATTGTTTTTTGATACAATTTACTATTTATTAGTTGGAGTTGTAAGTTCAGTGTGTACTGTACAGTGTGTTGCACAAACAGGTGTGCATACACTGTCTTACCCTCTACGTCCTGCAGGCGGCATCAGCGGAAACAGTACCTAAGAAGGAGAAAGCGGGGAAAGGCAATGAAAACTACCAGAAAGTCAAAGAGGTGAGAGCATAGTGTTCAGTATTTGGTGGTTGTGGTTGTTTGGAGTGTGTCTGTCTCCATCTTGTGGTTCTGTTGAGGCTCTCAAGTTGGTGTTCTTCTACCATGGTGGCTTTCAAGGCATACAATTCTATTCCACGGGTCGTCTGTTCCTCAAAAACAGCATCATAAACAGAAAACAAATGTGCAATTTTAATATATCCTCTAGCTGAGTTGGCCCATTTCTCAGGGATGTCTAGTGCTTTAAAGTGTAGTGAGTGTAGAGTAGTATTTATACATTTTAATTACATATAGAAAATATATTTTGGGGAAAATATTCAAAATTTTATTGTACATGGGTAGAAAACTAACACAATCTAACTTCAACACACTGACAATATGAGGGTTATTAAAAGTATTTATGCAGCTATATAGGAAGTTGCATCTTTGAAAAAGATACAACTTCTTGAAAAGTAAACAAACAAACTATACATATATTCCCATATAATGCATTTAATATACATAAAATACATTATATATATATATATAATGATCATACAATTAGAGTTCTGAACATATTAAACAAACACAAGGTTTAGCTCTGTAACATAGAGTGCTAATATCGGTAAAAAAATAAATAAATATGTGGAAAAAAACATAGAGATAAATTTACCTATCTACTTATACAGTATACCCTCATAAATTGTAATGTGTCACTGTGTTTTTGCCTTTGTCTAGATATTGGAAAGGCTGAATAAAATGTGTAGCACAGGAGTGTGGAAGAAGCAGCAGAGGCTGCTGAAGAACATGGGAGCTCACAAGGTCATGTTGGACCTTCTGCAGGTTACCTATGACAAGGTAAGTCTAGGTTGGCGATCACAATCAGATGAAGATAGTGTTCATAACGAAAGATTAGTTTACTGTCTTTTGTCAGGTTTTGTCAATGTTCAAGATAACCAGACTATTTATGGATTTGAGACGGAGCTGCAGAAATATTTGTTTTTGTATTTCCTCAGAATGATGCAAAGATGCTGGAGATCATCAGGTTCACTCACCTCTTCCTGCAGAGGTTCTGTATGGGAAACCAAGAGAACCAGGCTCTTCTACACAAGAACCTCAGCCTGTTCCTTACCCAAGGGGTGCGATCACTAACAGTATTAATGTGTCACTTATGGATAAAAAAGGAACTGAGCTGTGAGCACCTCCAGATCCAGAACTTCTTACTTTATATTGTGGTGGCCTAGTGGTTAGGGGGGTGGACTTGGGTCCGCAAGGCCCCCGGTTCAATCCCCCTACTGCCAAGTTACTGCTAAGGTGCCCTGAGCATGGTATTGTCCCCACTCACTGCTCCCCGGGCAGCTTATTAGCTGCCCACTGCTCACTTTGATGATGGGTTAAATGCAGAGGCCAAATTTTGTTGTGCGCTGTGGTGTGAATCACAATGTCACAATGACAAAAAAAGGAATTTTCATCGTTACATAGAAGTGTACATACAATCATAGGAGTGTAGCCATAACAAAACATTAGTTTAAACTGATTAGAAATCAACTTGCAAAAGAACATTTTCTATGGATTTGGTGTCTAGTTAATGGTTAACAAATTGGCAACCTGAAAATTATTAATCATTTCTTAATTTCTTAAAAAAAAAAACAGTCAAACAACAGACACGTTAAAATGTTTCTCTCTCTCTCATTCCTTTTATTTATGGTACATATTCTTTCTATTGTTTTTGCTTTGCCTCTTCACAGCTGATGGAAGCTGAGACTGTACAGCACATTTTCAGCAACAACTACCAGCTGTGCAGTGAAATCTCAGAAAGTGTCCTGCAGCACTTCATCCACTGCCTGGCCACGCATGGACGCCACGTTCAATACCTCAACTTTCTGCACACCATTATCAAGGCTGAGGGCAAGTACGTGAAAAAGTGTCAGGACATGATCATGACTGAGGTGCGGATGGTCTCTATTACATTGATATACTTACTGCGCTTTATATTATTCTCTACTAATGTAATTTATTTACTTAATATTTTGTTTCTTAGTTGACCAATGCCGGAGAGGATGTAGTGGTTTTCTACAACGATAAAGCTTCATTTAACGCCATGTTGGAGCTGATGGCCGAGAGCAGAGAGGGAGTGGCGGAGAACAGCCCACTGAGGTACTGGTTAATGAGTCAGAGAATGAAGAGCAGATCACATATTTACACCACTGTAAGTTTACGTGACTGCCATGGTCATCATGCATGATTGCAGGTATCACATCTCACTGGTGGAGCTGTTGGCTGCCTGTGCTGAAGGAAAAAATGTGTACACAGAGATTAAATGCACATCTCTGCTACCGCTGGAGGATGTGGTCAGAGTGGTCACACATGAGGATTGTATCACTGAGGTTGGTGTTTGTTGATCTTGTATATCCTAAAAAATATCCTGTATTTAGGCAGAATTACTCTGTTTTAACTCTCTAACCTTGAGAGATGGTCTAAACCAGCGTCAAAATAATTTTGATGTCAGGGATTATTGGTTTAAAATATATTTCATAACCAAGCTGTTAAACATCTTCAGAAGAGGTCATCAAAAGCACTGAAACAGAGTTTTGATTTTAAAATAAAACTTTTCTTGTACAATTTAATCCAAAATAGAAGTAGACAAAAAGAACTAAGGTCACGCAGTTGTTGTGTATGAAAGTATAAAAGAAAATATACATAAACTTCTGTATCTGTTATAAATATTGTCTGTATATTACATTTGGACACTCCGCCTAATGTGACAATGCAAGTCCAGGTTACTACTGGATATTCTTGCTTAGGTCTTTTCTTGTCCTCTTGTTAAGTCTGTTGTTTCCAAACCAGGATTCCAGGGTCCAAAAGTTTGAAAAATTTGATCTTTGCCGTACTTTTACAATTGGTAAATTTTCAAGATTGATCAAGTGTTTAAGTAAAACTAGTCAGTAACATCAGACACCTTTTAATTTAACCTTTTAAGACTTATATATTTATATATATTTACATATATACATTTATATATATTTTTGGATATTTTTTCTCTCCAGGTGAAGGTGGCCTATGTGAACTTTGTGAATCACTGCTATGTGGACACGGAGGTGGAGATGAAGGAGATTTACACATCCAACCACATTTGGAAGCTGTTTGAAGACTTTACAGTGGACATGGCCAGAGTAAGGATATCAAATACTTTTTTTTCATATGTTAAAATATACTTGATGTCTTTTTGACTCAGTTGTTGCTTACCTCCGCCTTACTTTCCAGGTATGTAACAAACGTGATAAGCGTCTCTCTGATCCTGTCTTGGAGAAATACATCACCAATGTGGTGTTTGACACCATCAATGCATTTTTCAGTTCTCCCTTCTCTGAGAACAGTACATCACTGCAGGTAGGATGCAAATTACACACACTATGGAAAAAAGTTGAACTTACTTTCAGACATTAAAACATAAAAAAATAATGTTTGTAAACATTATTTATTCCACTATCATACATTGATTTGGCAACACTTTTTTATTATTTATTATTTTTATGTGTATATTTTTTATTTTTTTAAATAAAAAATGTTTGCCAAAGCGAGTCAACAATTTCCATCTCACACTGTCCTCTGTATCCTCAACTCTAACTCCAACCACCTCCATGTCGTCCTCACCGCATCCATAACTCTCCATTTTGGCCTTCCTCTTCTTCTCTTACCTGGTAGCTCCATGTCTAGCATTCTTCTCCCAATATAACCACTGTCCCTTCTCTGAACATGTCCAAACCATCTTAACCTGGCTTCTCTAGCTTTTTCTCCCCTGATTACCTCGTTCCTGATCCTGTTCATCCTTGTCACCCCCAAAGAGAATCTCAGCATCTTTAACTCCTCCTTTTCCAGCTCTGCCTCCTGTCATCTACCTATTCCTAGTGTCTCTAGTCCATCAATCATGGCTGGTCTCACAACTGTCCTGTAAACCTTTCCCTTTACATAAGCTGACTCTCTTCTATCACAGATCAGTCCAGAGACCTTTCTCCAGTTGTTCCATCCTGACTCCACTCTATTCTTCTCCTTTCTCCCACAGTCTCCACTGCTCCTGTCTCTTATACACATC
>JAFBJS010002700.1:0-51906 GCA_016785265.1 Paraplagusia blochii | reverse complement strand
CTGTGTATTCCATTTACTTTCTCACCTCTGTACTGGTTGCGATAAAATACTTTTGGACCAAGTTAAATGTCTGGAGTCCATGTCCAGTATGTCAAAGTCACATCAAAATGAAGTCATTGAGCTCTATATTGGGATTTCTCCAGTTGTTCCATCCTGCCTGTACTCTATTCTTCACCTCTCTTCCACAGTCTTCACTGCTCTGAACATTTGAGCCTAGGTATCTGAACTCCACTACCTTCACCACCTCTGCTCCTTGTAACCTCACCATTCCACTGTTACCCTTTTCATTCACACACATGTACTCGGTCTTGCTACAACTGACCTTCATTCCTCTTCTCTCCAGTGCAAACCTAGGTTCTCTTCTAGCTGTTGCCTGCTCTCACTGCAGATCACAATGTCATCTGCAAACATCATCGTCCATCATCGTCAATCTGTCCACCTCCACCTTAAAGTCTTCTGTCCTTCCAACAGCACACCTCACCACCGTTGTGCTGTTCTTATACAAATCCTGCACCAGTCTAACATACTTCTCTGCCACTCCTGACTTACTTATACAAAACTACCATTCCTCCCTTGGAACCCTGTCATAGGCCTTTTCTAAATCTACAAAGAAGCTTCTTCTGACCCTCTCTGTACTTCTCCATCAACACCCTCAAGGCAAATATTGCATGTGTGGTACTCTTTCTCTGCATAAAACCTTACTGTTACGCAAATCTTACCTCTTACCTCTTTCCTCACCCGAGCCTCAACTACTCTTTCCCAAATCTTCATGGTATGGCTCATCAACTTTATCCCTCTGTAATTGCTACAACTCTGCACATCACTCTTCTTGTAAATTGGCACAAGAACACTTTTCCTCCACTCATCAGGCATCTTGTCTGTCTCCAAATTCTTTTGAACAACCAAGTCAGAAAATGTACTGCTTCTTCCCCCAAGCACTTCCATTCCTCCACTGGTATGTCATCAGAACCAACTCACTTTCCATTCTTAATCCTCTCACATCTTTTTTTTTTATTCACTCAGACTCACCACACCATCATGATCCAACTCCTCCAGTCTTCTGTTCGCCTCCTCGATTGTCCATGGCTCCAACAGCAGCAAAGATCTCTGGTAGAAACATGCATCAAGACTCTGGCAATGACAGGTGAGAGAGTAGACAGTGAGAGATACCTGGGTCTTTCAGCTCTGGCATTCACTTTCTCAATCTTTCTGCAGCTAAGAGTCGCTCCATTTCTCTTCCCCTGGACCTGGAGTCTCACATCAGTTCCATGTTGTCAAGTTCTGCTCTGAACTCTCTGTCGCGCACAAACCCAAACTACAAGTCCCTGTCTCGCTCCACAAGAGTGAATGCTCCCAGCAACCCCTGGGACTATAAGAACATCATTGAAAAGCTACAGGTAACCAATGATAAAAGAACAAGCAGAATGTTGATAAAAAAACTGAAAAGATTACAAAAACTCAAAGTTTCTGCAAATGTTTTTAACATTCCCGTATGTCAAAGAAATATATAAAGTTAACTAAGTTAACTGGGTGGGCCTGGGCCCGCCCACTTGTCAGTCAAGCCCGCCTGTGCTTGCAATGTCATAACGAGGGATGATGTTCATTATTTTACATGTACATTACATTTTGTTGTAATGCCCATGTTTGATGGCATATAGAAGGCTAAAGCACTTTAGCATTTTGTCATTTATGCAGGATGCTCCATCTATGCTCCTAACTCTTGCTCCATGTCCAGCTTAGGTCCAATTGTGGCCCGCAGATCAGACAGTTTGCCTATGCTCGGGCTATAGTGACTGCGGTTTGTTCTAAAAAAAATTGCGTATTTGTGGCATATAGTTGAAAAGGGACCTTATGTAGATACTATGTAGCCATACTTAATATTTACAATATACTGATGTATTAAACAGACCAATTTAGTAGTATCTCAGCACAATTTCTTATAAAATCAAAACAACATATTCCAAATTTAACTGTAAAAAATGTTTATATTTTATAATAAGGAATACAAAACTACATTTATATTTGCCCCTTATTCCTTTGCAGGATCCTGACCCTCACAAAATCAGGTTTTTAATAGTAAAAAGATTGTTACTCAAACAGTACTAGGGCCACTTTAAGTAATTATAAAATAAAATTGTAATTAAACAAACTGAGGACTTATTAAAATCTGTTTGAGAGAATCTTATTTTCTGGAAGGGAACTCCTGAGGAATTTATAAAGTTCTATCTAATTAAATCTAATTTTACACAGTCAACAGGTGAAAGGAAGAGTCAATATTGAGGTTGACGAGTGGCTTGATTCTTGTAAAATTCTGACTTTATTCTTGTATTTCAACTGTGCTGTGTTTTCCTCAGGACATCATCAATACCTTGGAGGAACGGCTGAAGCCTCTAGTAAATGCTGAGCTCTCAGTTCTGGTAGATGTTCTTCATCAACCTGAGTTGCTCTTTTTGGAGGGAACTGATGCTCGGCAGCGCTGTGAGTCTGGAGGATTCATCTCCAAGTAGGTTTTTTTGTTTAAACCAACAAACCAACAGTGTGGAGTGTCTGAGCTACACAGTCATAATGGATGCATCCATTTATATGTCGTAGGTTAATACTGCACACCAAAGCTCTCATGTCGTCAGAGGAAAAGCTGTGTATCAGTGTCCTGAGAACACTGCAGGAGATGTTGATCAGGACCCTGGACTTTGATGAAAAGGTGAGTCAATCTTTGTTAATCTGTGCATCTAAGTTTTGTATCTGAAAGTGAAAATATGAGAGCATGGGTTTTAAATACAATTTAGAAATTGGAGTTTAATCCTGTTCTTTGGTAATGTTTTTAGGGAATGTCACTGAGGAAAATATTGCTGCAGAACTACCTGTTTACAAACAAGAAGAACAATCCCAAGACAGACCTGGCAGAGCTCGCAGCTGCAGGTAAACACACATCCACATGTTTCTGCACAGAAAAATAGAACACCGTACAAAGGTTTGTGTGGTTGTTCCCACTAGGTGCAGAGCAGGAACGCGATTGGACGATGGTCGCAGCAGTTCAGTGTCGTCTGGATCGTGAAGGTGGTACAAAGCTCTTCACTGATCTGGTAATGAGCACCAAAAATGACAAGATCTTTCAAGAGAGCATCCAGCTGGCAATCTGTCTGCTAGAAGGAGGAAACACAGAGATACAGGTGCACAGTCTGAAATACAGCAATAATACATGGAGAAATATCTCCATGCTGGTAGCTTTGTCATTATCATTTGGCATTTTAAGTGTATGGTAATGCATTTAAATTGGTCTTGCTTTGTTCCGGAGCAGAACTCCTTCTACAAACTTATGATGGGCGACAACAAGTCAGAGAAATTCTTCAAGGTTCTTCACGATCGGATGAAAGAAGCACAGAATGACATCAAGGCTACAGTTTCTGTCAATGTTGGTGAAATGTCAAATAAAGCTAATGAGAAAGAGTTGGAAAATGGTAAGTTAAAGCTTAGTGTATTTTTCTAAATGATTCACCTAATGTTTGACCACTACTGCATTTAATATGTTACGTTAACTAGCACTAACTGAGCAACAGTGGCTTTGTGGTTAAGGAGGTGGCTGAGGCTTTCAGGTTTGATTCCACCAGCTGACACTTAGCTGCACCATCCCCACACTATGCTCCTGGCCACTTCACTTTAGTGATAGGTTATATGCATATAGATTAAGAGTTTGCTTTCCTCCCTTAAATCTCTTATTAATATATGTCTCTATAATGTCATTTCATGATTTAGGAGGCCACCAGCTGCTTGTACAGGGTCAATCTATTGCCCCAGTAGGAAGCTCTGTGGTTCTGCCAGCTCATCCAGCACCAGAACAGAAGGAGGTGGAGATGGAGATGGGACCAGCTGTGACCATCATGAAGCCAATCCTGCGGTTTCTGCAGCTTCTCTGTGAGAACCACAACAACGATTTACAGGTTTGTCACTGACACAAAAACAAGTTTCTAAGCTTCCTCACGGACAGATGTAAAAGATGCACGCCATTGCATTAAACTAATTTGTCCTTTTCCAGAACTTTCTACGCTGTCAGAATAACAAGACAAACTACAACCTGGTGTGTGAAACTCTTCAGTTCCTGGACATCATGTGCGGGAGCACAACTGGAGGTTTGGGTCTGCTGGGACTCTACATCAATGAATCAAATGTCCACCTCATCATCCAGACCCTTGAGACCCTCACAGAGTACTGTCAAGGCCCATGTCAGGAGAACCAGGTATACAGTATTGTAGTGACACTGGAGGAGACAGGCACACTCTTCATCTAGGTCAATACCACCTCTGTGTTGTTTTTAGACGTGCATTGTTACCCATGAATGTAATGGCATCGACATTATCACGGCTCTGATCCTGAACGACATCAGCCCGCTATGTAAATATATGATGGAGATGGTACTGCAGCTGAAGGTCAGTCTTGGGAGCTCATATAAAAGAAAAACCCTCGAAATGCACTTGTTTTACCTTCTTTTCATTGTCATCCTAGGACAACGCTTCCAAACTTCTGCTGGCTCTAATGGAAAGTCGTCACGACAATGAAAATGCTGAGAGGATCCTCTTCAATCTCCGCCCTCGAGAACTGGTCTCTGCTTAACTTTTTTAGTTCTGTTCTTCATTTGTTAGGAGAATCTTCATTTTTCTCTCAGTTCTTCTGATACTTCCTTCCTCACATCTTTTTCTCAGGTGCTCATCCTGTTATCGTATTACAAGATCTTTGAAATTTTCTTTGGAACATTCCTTGACTCCGCCTCCCCTTAACTGCCAGCTTTCTAAAAATCCTTCTTATGTCCACATGTTTCTTTTTTGTATTTATTTATGTAATTGCTCTTTATTGTGTGTGTATTTATGTCTATGTAGGTGGAAGTGATTAAAAAGGCCTGCCAGCAGGACAGCGAGTGTGAAGGTTCAGAGGTTTCTTCTCGAGAAGTTGGTCACAACATCTATATCCTGGCTCAGCAGGTGACAATAATGGCTCTTTTAATTCTTCTACTGATAGACATCTTTCAACAGTCTAAGTTGATTTCTTCTTGCTGTTTGATGTCAGTTGGCCCGACACAACAAAGTCCTGCAGAATCTTTTGAAACCACCAAAGAAGACTAAAGAGGGAGACGAGGGAATCTCTTCCATGGTAAACATTCCTCTAGCTCTCTTTCTGTCATCCTTCATCCTGTCTTTTTATGCAATCTTCAAACTTTATTCCTCTCCTCCACCCTGCATTGACTACTAATTGTCATCACACTTTTAGACAGAAATATTCTTAACCAATACACATATTCATAATGACTTATTTTTCTCATTTGAGACAATTTTCAAAGCAACATGTAGAGATTCTGGTTTTGATCAAATTGTCCATGCTCTAATCTGATCTTGCGACTTTGTCTCCTTAGCTGAACTTGAACAATCGACCCTTGTCCCAGATGTTAAAGTCCACAGTTCCAGCTGTAGAAGTGGAGGAAGATCCTCTGGAATTCTATGAACAGCAGACTGCTCAAATAGAGGTATCGTTATTACTGATGCTGACCAAATTACCCTGAATTGAGTTTGAGATATACTGTTACACGGTATTAATGAATGTTTGATTACAGTGGTTGTGCACCACAGATGCCTTAAGGATGTTCATGGAAAAGTACAAAGAAGGTCAAAAAGTTCTGCATAGTGTTTTTTAGATTGAGAAAAGGCCTGTGACAAGGTACCAAGATAGGAATTGTGGTTTTGTATGAGGAAGTCAGGAGTGGCAGAGAAGCATGTAAGATTGGTGCAGGCTATGTATGAGAACAGTACAACAGTGGTGAGATGTGCTCTTGGAACAATAGAAGACTTCAAGGTGGAGGTGGGACTGCATCAACAGTCGGCCCTGAGACCCTTCTTGTTTGCTTTGATGATGGACAGACCTAAAAAAGGAAGGAAAGCAAACTCCTTGTCATTGTAACAGTGTGATTCACATCACTGCACACAACAAAATGTGACCTCTGTATTCAACCCATCATCAAAGTGAACAGTGGGCAACTTTGAGTGCCCAGGGAGCAGTAAGTGGGGACGGTGCCATGCTCAGTGGACCTCAGTGATAACCAATGAGATTAGACATGAGTCTCCATGGACAATGATGATTGCAGATAACGTTGTGATCTGTAGTGAGAGTAGGCAACAGGTAAAAGAAAACCTAGAGAGATGGAGGTTTGCACTAGAAAGAAAAGGAATGAAGGCCAGTCAAGGCAAGACAGAGTACAAGAGTGTGAATTAAAAGGAAAACGGTCAAATGGCAAGTTCACAAGGAGCAGAGGTGAAGAAAGAGTAGAAGTTTAGATACTTCAACTGTTCAGAGCAGTGGAGCCTGTGGAAGAGAGGAGAAGATTTGAGTAAAGATAGGAACAACCAGAGAAAGATGTCAGGAGTGATCTGTGATAGAAGAGTGTCAGCTAAGGTGAAGGGAAAGGTTTACAGGACTGTGATGAGACCAGCCATGATGTTTGGTTTAGAGAAACTAGCAATTTGCAGAAGACAGGAGGCAGAGCTGGAGGTGGCAGTGTTGAAGATGATGAAATTCTCTTTAGGAAAGACAAGGAAGGACCGGGTCAGAGATGAGATGATTAGAGGGACAACACAGACAGGAAGGTTTGGAGAAAAAGCCAGATTAAGATGGTTTGGACAGTTCGGATGATGAAACTCTGAGGATGGACAGTGGTTATATTGGTAGAAGAATAATCCTACTAGAGAGGAGACTAAAATCAAGGCCAAAGAGGAGAGTGATGGATGCAGTGGGGGAAGGACAGGGTAGTTGGAGACAGAATAGAAGATACGGCGAAAAGAGGGAGAAGGGAAATGTTGATTTGTTGTGACACCCCCAACAGGGTAATGCAGGGTAATGCAGGGTAATGCAAAAACTACTTAAATGAAAAAAGAAACATAAAAAAACCACATGGCTATTGTATTTATTTATTGAACAGGGAGTTTTTCAACAGTAGAAATGCTGCCAAAGCTTTCTGAACTCTCTGTCTGAGCCTAAAGTTATACGTCTAAGTTCAGTGGTCTTTATTTCACATTAAACACAATAGGTAATGCTCAATAAAAGTGATGTATATACTAATTAAGAGTCATTGCTTACAGTAATGTAGTTGTTTACTTTGTATGTGGGTTTGCTTTTTAGATTGTGCGAGAGGATCGCAGCATGGAGCAGATTGTATTTCCTGTTCATCCCATTTGTGAGTTTTTGACTGAGGAGTCAAAGGTCAGGGTCTTCAACACCACGGAGCAAGATGAGCAGGGCTCAAAGGTCACACATTTCTTTGAACAGACCTCTTTTCTGCATGGAGAGATGGAGTGGCAGAAGAAACTCAGGAGTAAGAAAAATGGAAAACTGTGTGAATATGATAGATGTAGTAAGAGAGGAAGTCATAACAGACGTAAATGAGAGGGAGGATTTTGATACGGTATAAATTAAGGATGTCTAAGATTAGCTTTTGCCGATATCCAATATTGCTGATATTGCCAAAACACTTCATTCCCGATACCGATATTAACCGATACCGATATATGCAGGTGATTTCCCCTGAATCATTGGGATGCCAGACTAAAGGCATTCTATGAAAAACTGTGTATAACATAAAAAACTCTTTATGTCTTAGACTTAAGTCTAAGTCTAAACTCTACTTCATGAAAGGTTATAGAAAAATGACACATTTATTTTTAACATTTTGTCTGAAACAGTCCTATGAGAAGTATTTAAAGTGAACAAATAATGTCTCGTGTTGGAGAGAATAACAAAAACAATCAATAACATTATAAACTGGGATCATTTAAACTTCGAAACAATAGGCAAATGAAAAGGCACACATGTTAAAATAGGTTCAGTAGAAAAAGGTCAGCTGCCCTAGTTAAAGTGCAATAAGCATTTGAGCATTTCCATAATATAAACTATTTCTATTTTTGTCGGTGACATGTGAGACGGCCCCAAACACTGGTTCACTGGCAAATGTCCAAGAAACTTAGAGATACAATTAGTCCTGACACAGCTCGGCTGAGGAAACTCCAGGTTTAGAGATTCCAGCATCTGGAATGGAAGAGAACAGCTGGTTATCCAGGGTGATCCACTCCATGATTTTCGTCTTAATTCTTTTGGCTGTTCTTTACTATTTTTGTTCAGAGTCCATTCCTAGTTGTATTGCTTTACTTTGACACATAAAACGCCCTGTTTTGTAATCCACAAAAAAACACTAGACCACAAACATTTACTATTGCATCAAGCCTTGTTGTTGTGCCTTTAGGTGCGGTATGATGACAACATTTATCTTGTGCTGAGCAGAACAGCTTTGCAGCTTCGGATTTTAAATATTCATGGAAAAACAGATTTGCTCTGATATTGATAATTTTGCTAATATTGGGCTGGAAGTATCAAGTGACAGATATTTTCGTCCATTTGTAGTGTAAATGAATATAATATCAATTTAAATGAATGTTCCTGAGTTTGACGTATGTTTTGTGTGTGTGTTAGGTATGCCAGTCTTGTACTGGTTTTCAAGGAGGATGACGTTATGGGGCACTATCTCCTTCAACTTGGCTGTGTTTGTTAACCTCATTATTGCCTTCTTCTACCCCTACAACTCTGGACAAGGTACTGATAATAGTGTTAGGGAGGTTCTAGCCTCCTACTACATGTTGTTTCCCATCTCCCATTGAATCTTAGAACACAACTACTGCAATGGCAAAGGGATCACTGTATTGCAAATAAATACTACTGTAACAACTATTATGTCAAAAAACAATACCATTACCGTGTTCACATGGCACTTAATTCGGTATTCGCTGCGACGTGGAACCAGTTTCTCTCCCCGTTTGCATTCACATTACAAACTAACGCGCATTCGCTCCTCAACTAACAACTCCATCTCTAGTCGGGGGTTTCGATATCAAATTACCTAATACGGGTGTAAAGCAATAAAAAGTAAAATGGTTGTCACTCCCTGCGTGTGTGAACACAACAACACCCGTATTAGTTTAATGAGCTCGTAAAACCACGCTGAAAAAATGTCCGCATATTTTCTCTCCTTATCTTCTTCATTCGTTCTTTGTGTCTCCTTCTCATCGCCTTCATACGTCGCCTTGATCTTTCTTTAACCTGCTCCATTTATTCCTCAAAATTGCACGTGCGTTTGTTGACAAAATTTATGTTGAATAAAACCGCATATTAACGAGATCTCGTTATATAACCACGTGATCAAATTGAAACTGGATTCATTCACACCCTTATTGTGTGTGAATGCAAAGTGGGTATCGAATGCACAGCGAATACCAAATTAAACTGAATGTGAATGCAAAGTGAATCAAATGAGGATTTGTTTATACAGGATCGAATCCCGAATTACCTACTTCAGTATTCAATTCCGAATTGAATGAGAAAACGGTAAATGTGAATGCAAAGTGAATCGAATGTGGATTAGTTAATACGGGATCGAATCCCAATTTACCTACTTCGGCATTCGATTCCGAATTGAATGAGAAAACGGTATTAATTTTTGTTACTACTTACTGTACTTACTGTTACTGAATGGAACCCCCATAGAGATATTTGCAGTGTGTATTGATACCATATGCAACCATTATGTGTAAATAGTAACTACAGTTGTAAAATACTTCTGAAAACAATATTTGATAAATATGCCATTGAGTAAGAATTAAAGTCTAAATCATTGACTTCCTGCTCCTCATTCTTCTTTCACAGCAGGAGCAATTGATGACTCCATGCTGCTGATGCTGTTCTGGATTCTGACGGGTCTATCGGTTCTGGGTTTGTTCTTTCAACGTTATGGCCTCCAGCCTCTCACGATTGCGCTGATTCTCAGGTCTATTTATCACTTTGGCATTGGAAACACACTCATCGTGCTGGGATCACTTAACGTAAGAACAGTAACCCATTTTAAGGCTTTATTGAGGAATGCTTCTTTGACAGAACTATCTTCAAATCTTAAATGCTTTAATGCAGAGATTTTCAACCTTTTTTGAGTCGTGGCACATTTTTTACATTTACATAATAAAGCCCACCACCAACCAAAATTACATTCTAACACAGGACATTTAATACATATAATTAATAATATAGTTTCTAAATGTATTTATACTCACTCAGTGTGAAACCTGGGCCTGTTCTAACACAAATTGGATATCCTGGAAGGAATGGTAGAAAGACGCACACAAAGCTCTTCCTCAGCAACAGCTCTCAGTCTCTCTCTGTTTTAGTTTTTTTTTTATCACAGTCAAGCTTGAGAAGCTCAGCTCACATAGATATGTGGTTGAAATTGGTTAATTTGTCTTATACTGTATGTCTGAAGATTTTTGATTACTTAATGGTGTTATTTGGCCAACAGTAATCCCAAAATTACAACAGCAGCACACTGTTTACAAACAAGGAGTCTGTGAAGTTGGGGAGTTGGTTTTTCTTTGTCGACCACTCATACTAAGGCCTCCCTCTGGGTCAGAATTCTGTCCAGGGTCCTGTTCGGCATTTGCCTTTTCCCTTCTCAAAAACTTCTCCATTGCTGTCACTTGCTCATATTGCTTGTATTCACAATGATTCGTAGCCTGTGCTGCCACCTGCTGGAAATAGGAGAGTATAACATTTTAAGCCACACTTAATTACAGCGCAGACACCCAACAATGGTTGATTAGGTGATATTAGATAATTTCCCAAGGCACACCTGATGGTCTCTCATGGCACAGTAGTGTGCTGAGGTACACTGGTTGAAAATCACTGCTTTAATGTGTATGGCAGCAAGATTCAGTCAATCTGAATCTGAAGCATCTACAGGGTTCCATTTGTGCTTGCAGTGTATAGTGATGTATACATATAGTGACGATGTAAGTTCACAGGATTGTTATAGTTAACTTATACCCAATTACTGCCTATGGCAATTTCATATCTGTGACTCTTGTTTGGATGTACTGTACCTTAGACAAAAACTAAAATCACTGATTTGTGGATCCCATGTGTGACACTACATGACACTCTCTGTGTCTTTTTGATTCTAGCTCATAAACAAAATTGTCTTTGTGGTGAGTTTTGTGGGAAACAACGGCACCTTCATCATGGGCTATAAGGCCATGGTGATGGATGTGGAGTTCCTTTACCACCTTGGCTACGTCCTGACGTCGACACTGGGACTGTTTGTCCACGAGCTCTTCTACAGCATCCTGGTAATAACCTATAGTCAGAGCCTCTATCCTTAAATGGTTGAAACAGGAAGTGAATTTATGCTGTTTTCTTTGGTGTGTGCAGCTCTTTGACTTGATTTACCGAGAAGAGACTCTCTTCAATGTGATCAAGTCAGTAACTCGCAACGGCAGGTCAATCTTGTTGACGGCGCTACTTGCTCTCATCCTGGTCTACCTCTTCTCCATTGTGGGTTTCCTCTGCCTGAAGGAGGACTTTATCATGGAGGTTGACACACTTCCTCAGATCACTGCTGGTAAGTAAGCTTAATCACGCCAACGTCAAGTCCTGGGGTCTACCTTCTTATACCTTGTACCTCATACTTTGATCCATATTAACATGTGTGTGTGCTTACAGATACTCCCCAGACTGAAGCCTCTCAGGCTTTCTTGGACTCATGTTCAGCAGATGGAGTTAGTTGCACCTCAGAGGCTGGCATTGCTGCAGAAGATGAAGGTGTAATTTCCAGATTACGTTTGTGTTTTGTTCAGGGTTGTTTAATCAGAGACAAATCTCTAATACTGTAGCTTCATAGGTTATCTGCCCTACTGATACTGAGTTTATATAAAATGTCAAACCCAAGACATTGACCTTGTACACATGTATTCCAGAGGAGCCAAGCACAGAGCGAGCCTGTGACACTCTGCTCATGTGCATTGTAACTGTGTTGAACCACGGACTGAGGAATGGAGGAGGAGTGGGTGATGTACTACGGAAACCTTCAAAGAATGTAAGCAGACCTTGACCAGAAACCAGTAATAATAATGTATGTCTTAAGTAAGGAGCATAAGTAAGGCAACATAGATCAACTTACATTGCCAATGACTATATGAAATGACTTGTGTCATTTAGGAAGGGATTTCAAGAACTGATAACATGAGGACAGATAGTATTAATAAATACAGTTATGACCAAGAAGTTATTAGAACTTCAGTGTTTTCTTCAATCTTTCATTTTAATGCCTGGTATCACTTAATGTATTTTACCTGAGGAATACAATGACAAGAAAACAATGAAGCCTAAAAGCACTGTTTTTGACCGTACAGTGTCATAGCTATTGATGTGAGACCTGATCATGAACACCATAGAAAATAAGTAGATATCATGGTTGTTGAAATACATGCACCTTTATTGTTACATTTATTATAATGATCTAGACATTGAAGAAAACGGATGGGTGGTCTAATATTTTTTCCATGCTTCCATGTATAAATTATGTTTAAGTGTATGTACATCTGTGCAGGAGCCCCTGTTTCCTGCCCGTGTTGTCTATGACCTCCTCTTCTACTTCATTGTCATCATCATTGTCCTCAACCTGATCTTTGGTGTGATCATTGATACATTCGCTGACCTGAGGAGTGAAAAGCAGAAGAAGGAGGAGGTCCTAAAGACCACTTGCTTCATCTGTGGTGAGTGTATTAAAGAAGTCAAAATGCTGTTGACATTCTCAAGTTTGAGGTTTTTTGGATTGCAGCCATTCTGGTTTGACACTCACTACAGGTCTGGAAAGAGACAAGTTTGACAATAAGACGGTGTCATTTGAGGAGCATGTGAAGCTGGAACACAACATCTGGAACTATCTGTACTTTATAGTCCTACTCAGAGAGAAGAACAGGACAGACTACACAGGACCAGAGAGCTACGTTGCCCATATGATTAAGGTGAGAAGGTCTTCAGCTCCTGGCAGTGCACTTGAACTGACACAGTTGGAAACTCACATATTGTCATGAAATATTGTGTATCTATTTTGTGTTTTAAAAGGGGTGGCAGCCTTGAACAGACAAACAAAAACAAATTAAATATTTTTATGTTATTGTTTACAAGAAAAACTCACAACACCAAATTCTTGACAGTTTCAGAATTTCAGTTCTTAACATTGTTGGTATCAAACTCAACAAATAACCTTATCATTTGTTCAAAACTGAACAAAAATGAATAAACCAGTACATCGTCAAATGAGTTAGTAGTTGCAGTAGGTCTAATGGGTTGTCTCAGAATTATTTTCCTCCACTGTATTAGGTACTTGGTTTGAGCTTTACTTAATGTTTGTGTACATGGATTAAGACTCTATTACCCAGTGAGCCCACTGGACGTTATGTGAGTCTGAACAGTGCTGTGCTCAAGACAAATCTCTATTTATTTTTGCCAGAACAATAACCTGGATTGGTTTCCTCGAATGCAAGCAATGTCTTTGGTAGTGACTGATGGTGATGGAGAGCAAAACGAGATGAGGATTTTGCAGGACAAATTGGCATCTACAATGAAGGTGGTGATAACCCTGACCAGTCAACTGAACGAACTGAAGGAGCAGGTACATGCTACTAGTTATCTTGCAGTAACTCATTTTTACATAATTGAAAGTATTTCAGTGGAAACAGTTATCTATAATTAGGAGTGAGCATTGGCAAAATATAATGTAACTACTAAAGACAGTTCTAATTCTATATATTTGTCTGAAATAAAAATAAAAAACAAATACCATTCTTGTGAATTACTTTTAATACATAATACTTTTTAGCATCCCTACTATATAAAAAGTATCATATTTACCCACTTTGCTACATTATAAGTTGTGACTTACGTACTTAAGTGTCACTCATTGTGATTTAAACCTTTCCACTTTGTTAACTCACTCTGTTTGTCCTAGATGACAGAGCAGAGGAAGAGGAGACAACGAATGGGATTTGTGGACGTTCAGGCTGGGGCCAGTGCCACACTGCCCCCTACTGCTGCAGGGGGAAACCACCAGATCTACAAATCCTAAACTGTAGATCTGACAATTCTTGAAATGTAGATCTGACAAATCTTAAATTATATTATGACGACTTTTGTATGTTTGATTGTTTTTATAAACAATAGCTGGACTGATATTGATACTAAGAAGAAAACACTACAAGTGCAACGTGTTGAACTCATTTTTTTTTTTGAAAAAAACAAAAATGTATAAGAATTCTTGTTGGTGATTAAAAACAAGAGCCAGTGATATGCATCATAAGACATGCAGTTGATATTATCATCATCATATGCTTAAGTTAAATTATTTGTAATATTTTGTTTAAATAATATGAATTAGAGTTTTCAGTTAGGTTTTATGTATTGACTCAAATGATCTAACATTATGGCTAATATAATTTCAGTTCCATATGTTTCATTTTTAAATATTCTGGTATGGTGTAATTGTTTTCTACAGTAACCTGAGATGTTTTAGGATGATAGATTAAAAATGAACTAGTTTAAATAACAGTGTTTTTATTAAAATATTTAAGGGTTTTTTTGAACTGTTGATGAGTTTTTGTTTCATGTTTACCAATTGGCAGAATATCCTTACATTAAGAAAATGTAATAAAATGGTACTGTTTTGAAATTTAGGTGACAGCAGCTCCTTTAATTCCAAATCTAATTTTATTAATTTCCATAATACATGTATAATATATACACGTGTAGTATTTGCGAGGAATGGGCAAAGACAAAAAATGTGCTTGTCTTTTGCTTAAGACTTGTATTTTTTGCGAGTTGCAAGCATGTGGGTTTTTTAGACATGAAAAATAGAGAGCCATCTCTAATTAACATCAATACAGTTTATGTATGGTTTCAAACTGTGTTGTGTAAAAGAGTCCAGACTCTTATCTAAATCTTAATGCCAAATTTCTGTCTACAGCTCTTTCTCTTTCTTGTTTTATTCTTGTGATTGAATCACATTTGCTTGAAGGATGCAAATTATCTAATTTAACTCTTATCTAACTTTATCGAAGACTTTTTTCAAGCAGTAAAAATAAACTTGAGGGATTAATATTTATTGAGGTTCTAATTCCTACTAATTTAAGCCCTAAAAATAGCCTACCCAAAAGCAGTTTAACCTGTTAGTGGATGGATGCCTCCCTGAAAAGATGCATTTTTGATCTACCATTTAGAATTGTTGACAGCGTTCGTGTTCTGGATGTAGGTTTGGCAAGCGTTTGACATACAGTAACTGCTGCTGTTGAGCCCAAAATTTTCCAATTGTGGTTCCATAGTTTAGTTGCTATTGTTTTGTGAAAACTGCTTGATTACAGTTGTGGCCTAGCAGTTAAGGAAGAGGACTTGGGTCTGCAGCACTTCACGTTTGAGTCCACTGCCCGTGATCACTGTCCCGACCACATAACTCTCAGTGGGCTCACCACCCATAGGAAGGCTCATTGCATGGAGAAGTGTGATTTGGATAGCAGACGTGGAGAATGCTGCCCTTGAGACCCCAGATAAGTGGAAAATGATGAATATAAATATAATTATCTATGCTCTAAGAGACTGGCTGTCAACTACAGCAGTCTTATAGTTATCCAAATCCTCATAACCGTCATACTGTATTACTATTTAGCTGGCTCCTCTAAAAAGTCACAGTTGACATATACACATACATATTGATGTGCCATGTGTTCACTTTTATAGACAGAAGCAAAATTGGAGGTAAATACATACGTGATCTCTATTTTCCAGGATGCTAAGGTGGCAGGTAACAACATCAACATGCATTATGGGAGATATAGTTTGTGGAAAGTATACACCAGAGCATTTGACTGCTGTGTGTATGCCGTTAGTATCTATTTAAGATTTTGTTTTTATTGCTTTATCTTTACTTTTGGTTAAAGTAAACGAATGGATTGTGTTAAGTTAACATACAACACACAATTTATTCACACACATATATTACTATATCACACTGAAACACAATAAAATACTTAATCTAAAACCGTGAGGTTCGTTAAGCTTTTAATTTACACGTCACCGTGTAAAAAAAAGTTCCCAGCATCACCTCGACATAGCGCCAGATGCTAACCGCGGCCCAGAGCTGGTAGGTGTGGTCCAGCCAACAGATGCAGGAAGATGATTGGTAGAGGGTGGAGCCTGTATGACCAGGAAGCCACAGGTAAGGTCGTGCGACCTGCCGAAGTGTCAGTAGCAGCTGGACGTAGAAAACCGCAGCTTTTCCATCTGTTTAACTGACATCTGCACAGGTACGAAGACTTAGAACCAACAGCGTCTGCTTCTCTCAGTCATTCTTTCTTTTTTGTAGATAATTACTCTGTTGTTGTGTTTGCAAGACTGTGAGGTTTGCGTATGTGTGTCAACATGCGGCCTAAACTAGGTGTGTTTGTTGGTGCTGTTTTACCTTTTGGTTTTAACTTAAGCAGCAAATGGGTTTCTCTGTTACTTCAGTGGCTACTTTTTTGTAATCTTTATAGGAAGTGTTTTTCAAAAACTGCTAATTACTACTTCAAACGAGAAAAAATTCTGTTAACTAAAAGAAATGTGAAATACATTTCTACAAAATCACGAATTTTAACTCGTGATTGTTGATATTTCTGAAGGACTTATAAGCAAAGAAGTCGAACTAAACTTAATAAACAACCGTACAAAAAAATGCTGAATTACACGGGAGAAATTAGAAGCATTCGTTTTTATAGTGAATCAAATCAGAGTCAGATTTATCGATTAAACTTTACTTTGAATGATACAATGACTAAGGTTCGTTTAAAAAAACAAACAAAGAAAAAAAGAAACATGTAGTGTGAGCAAACCATTAAAGTTTAATGTCTGTAAAGTGGCCATGTGACATGTGTGCTAATACACATAAACCGCCTGGTTTAAATATATGTTCCAATTGCCAGGTCTGCTTCACTTCTTGGTTGTTCTGATGTTTTTTGTCATTGATGGTTGTTGTGGAGAATGTTGGGTAGATCTCCTTACTTTTTTACTATAACAAAGTCCTGTTCTTGTCCAACATAATCAGCAACACCCTTGCCACAAAAAATGCGATGGTTTCGTACTAGGGACAATGATTGATTATTAATTAGGATTAATGTGAATTCCTTAGTTTCTTTTCATTTAAACTTAAACTTTAATTTAGTTAAAAATTCTGAAGACCTGCCTGACTGCCTAGAAATCATGGTTTTCTTATGGTGCTTTGCTTTTCAAATGATAATTCCTTTGTATAGCCAAATTAGTTTCGTAATGTTAAACCACCACAAATTGTTCACTGGAATGTATGCCTAGTCAGCCTAGTCACTGTCTTGAGATGATTGTCTTTTAAGGCCAACTGAGCGGTACATTCAGAAGTACACTTTTTTGTGACATTATGTAGCTTTGTTTGTTTGTTTTCCAAAATGGCGGTAAGAGGGAGTGTCAGGTTTGTAGCTAAGTCACTGAACCAACTGGTCCAACTGCTGCTTTGTCACTGTCTGGTGAGAGCAAAAATCCTGCTCATATAGATACAGGCTGGACTGTTTAACACCACTGTGCATGTCATCGTGGAAATATCACTGAGGAACCTAAGAAAGCCAGTTATTAAAAAAATGTTTTACATATTTTGCTATCACAAAACAACTGCAGTGCTGGTCAATATCAATTTAGCTTCTGTAATATTACTGGTACGGTCACTCCTGTCAATCATTTACTGACATTAACCTGAATCAGGCTGATCTTAGCTTGCTTTCACATTTTTTATGTCTATTTTGCTAAAATGTGTGTTTTTTTTAACCTCAAAATGCAATATGTAAGCTTTTTCCTTGTCTACACTCTATAAATCTTTTCTGCTGTCAAATCAAATGTAGTTGAGGTTGGCTAACTTTAGGAAGCCTGTGCATTTACTTTATTGTTATATCTATTAGCTAATCTTTTACTTTTTTGGGAGTGACTGAATTTCTAGAGTAGTGATTTAGCTGCTACCTGTTCTACAGTCTTTATTTTTCAGGTGTCTGCTGTTAAATCACAGGCTTGGCATCTTTAGGTAGCCTAGCGTTTCACTTATTTTTATGTCTTTTTACTAAAATTGGATTATTAAAAAAAAAAGTAGAGTAACTTTATTTCTAGTGTAATGTTTTAGCTACCTCCTTCTCTACAGTTTTTACTTTTCAACTGTTTCTTGGTAAATTACTTTGTCTTTGTGAAACACACTCACACACAAACTTATACATGTACATATATTTTCATGGTCACAGTAGACTGGTTTCTTGCTGAATTCAAAGCAGGTCTGAGCATGTCCGTCCTTCCCCAGGACCAGTTGAACCGCTTCTCTGTCCTTTTATCATTTTTTTGTCAACAGTGTTTCATTTTTCACATAAAGCTGCTTGAGAGTTAATGATTAAAAAAAAATTTGCTTGCTTAAACATTTATTAAAATGAAGTAGTTAACAGCCAATCTTAGGACAGGACCCACTTCCTGTTGTCTGTGGTTTCCAGTTTTTATTTTAAAATTCTTCAGGTATTCAGAACTTCAGGTATTTATGTGTTAGAGTTGTGTTTTTGCACCATATATTCTTAGTTTGAGTTTACTCTGAGTTTATATTTGAGTTGCTACAATTTCAGACTTCTGATGTGTAGGTTTAATATCCTTTGATTTGGAGTAAAAAGTAAAGAAAGTAGTTGCAGAATTTAAAAAACGTTTTTTAAGGCAAGTGAATTCTTATGTTTACTGCAGTGTTATTGCTATGTGTTGAATGTTTTGTATAAAAGATTTCAGTTAGGGATACTGAGCTTCCTTAATCACAAAGCCACCATTGACATAGAGTACTATAATGGTATTGGTTGGTGTCAGAAATTAAGTGTTTAAACAATAATCAGCATATCCATTAAAAGTTAATATTGGTCATCCCTAATCTAAATGTGATTTGCCTGGTTTTGTAATTATGCTTATGCTGTGTTAAGTCAAATATTGTCTCATGTACAGATTTGCCATGGAGTGGAGCTTGTCCTACCTTCCTTACTTGCTCCTCCTTTTGATGTCCTTCCTAACCCTTTCTGTTGGAAAGAAATCGTCAGACTTCAGGATCTGTGCATACAATGTGCAAAGATTTGATAAGCAGAAATCTTTGAACTACAAAGTGTTGCACACTTTGACACGGGTAAGGCACACACAGACACTCACTCAACAGACTTTAACAGTCATCGAGTTGGTGCCTGGAGGCACTTGGTAGGTTTTCAAGAAAAAAAAGGGAAACAAGCTAAGTATATGGTTTTCAAATCTCAAACCCCATGAACCCTACAGAGGCCGAACCTCCATAACGCCACCAAACTTCTTATTTAGTATTCTATTAATCATTCAGTTCCCTTTTTGAAATTAATTGTCAATTTTTTAGACTATAACATTATCAAAATTTTAAGATCAGTTGGAAAATTGCATGTATTCTCATTTTGCACTCTTGGATCTAAATAGTCAATCAACATGCAAACTGAAGAAATGGGAGTGAGCCGAAAAAAAAAATATTTGAGTTATCAATTTCTTTCAAAAAAACCCATTAACTGAATGAATTAACTGAACTGAAATTAACAGTTCATTAGCTGATGAGTTTATGACCACAACTAAAAAACAAAAGCCTCCTAAAATATAAATAAAATTTTCAAAAAAGGGCTCAGTAATGAGTTCCTGCTTCGTTTTTGTTTTAATCACCTCAAAAGTTCTCAGGTTAATGCTATTGTTTCCTTGAGGCAGGAGGGAATGTTGCTCCAAGTGGTGAAGATGGCTTCAAGTAGAGCATCCACTGCCTAGAACTGGTGTCCATTTTTGTAAACCTCCCTTGCCTCCAACCCCAAATGTTTTCAGTTGGATTGAAATCAGGGGAACTTGCATGATAATTCAGAAGAGTAGTGTTACTTCTCTGGAAGAATCCTTTTTCAGATGGGAATTGTAAACTTCAGCATTGTCCTGTTGAAAAAGCCAGTCATTACCGCACAGACGATGGCCTTGAGTCATGAGGGATCCCCCTGCCACATCCACATAGCTGGCTGCCGTTTGATGCCTCTGCACAACCTGAAGGCTTCATTGAAGCTCCCGCAGATCATGATGGCAGCTCCTCCAATGTGCCTTGTAGAGAACATTTGCGTTGGGATCTCCTTGTCAGCTAGCAATAATGGAAGCCACCACTTAAAGTTAAAGTGTCATAGTCGTCAAACCAAATGGGCGACTTTGTGCCGTTGAAGGAGGCGAGGTCTTGAAACCTTTTCCTGCTAATTCCGTCTTATGGTTGTGGGACTGCAGTTGGCACTAGTGACAAGATTAATTAATTAAGGCCAAGGATTATCTCTGTTTTTAAGGACAGCCAGTTGGAGCCTCTGGCTTAGGGCTGGTGAAATATTTTGAGTCAACCACCTGACTTTTTCCCGTAACCCTCAGGATTTTTTAAGAAGCTGGACCTCAGCAGCTATGGCACATTGTAAGGGGCCTTGCTTATGCAGCTCAACAATCTGACTACATTCAAAGAGGGAAATTTATTTGTTTAAAGGTTTGGCATTTTGGCTTCTAGTTCGAGATTCAAAAACCATATACTTAGCCTTTTCTACCAAAAATATTAAACAGACAGAATCTAAAGACTTTCCAACACAGAATTGAAAAACTATATTAACTTAATGCAGCCATGTGCGGCAATAGAAACTCTCAATAAAGTCACCAGGAAGTGTTAAGCCAGTTCTTGGTTTTAATACATAACTTCTGTCTAAGAAAAAAACTATGCTGTAAATTAACTTTCAGTTTCAGAGAGTTTTGTGCTCATTTTTTGGATTAAGATCAGGTTTTATCTAAGTCATCCATATCATTTATAACATTGTAACGTGAGTTGTAAAACTCGAGTTATAGGTCCATATATGGAATAGTTATTGCTGCTTGAAGACACAGCAGTATGTAAAGGATGTATAAGTTATTATCTAATTGTGATTTCTCTTTGTTCTCCTGTCTGTGTTGACACAGGTCGTGTATCGCTGTGACATCTGTCTCTTGCAGCATGTTGTTGACCCTGACGGCTCAGCCATGAAGAAACTGTTGACATCCATCAACAGGTATCATAAAATGTACTGTCCCAACACTCAATAACACACAAGCACAGACTCAGGAAGATTAACTCCACAAAATTTTAACACCATTAATATTCCTTTATGTGTCTGTTTCTGCCTCCAACAGGGAATCTGCAAGGTATAGTGGATTTTAATATAGAGCGTTATCTAATCCTAATCAAATCATCCTTACTAATTCTTACATTTGAAAGGTAACCCTTTATTTTACAATAGTCTGACTCTCAACAGAGACATTACTGTATAGAACCAACATCTCTGGGAAGCATCGATTGCTTCTATTACTACTAACCATTATTCAGGGAGATAGTGAGTTTACGTGCTTGTTCAACCCACTACTTCGCAGGGGTTTCATACCTTTTTAAATGTTAGCCCAATCCTCTTCTTACTAGGACACTAGGTGATAACATTGGGTGAGCATTAATGGTAGGTTTCTGTGCCACAATGTGTTGTTGCAGGATTTTGAATGGAGATGCAAGGTCTTGAAAGGTTGGCTTTGGTATTTAGGGAGATGCATGTTCTCTAACTCTAACTTTGGATTAAAAGAGCTGGAAATGTACTGAAACTCAATTAAAAGTTTCAACCAACTCCCTATTTGGGAAGCAAGGTTAAAAGCAGAGAACACATTTCGTTGCATTGATTTGTGCCTCAGTGAAAATAAGTTTTACTTTTGTGTACGTACGCACATAAGTTTTGTGTATTGGGTTTTCGTTATTGGAGGGAATATCAGTAATGATTTTGAAAAAATATTTTATTATGATTATGCTGATATTAGGTCGAAAATATTGGTTGGCTGATATTACATGACTACAGAACGGTTGCCCTACAGGTGTCTGTTTTGTTGTGCACAGACTTCAAATGTTTACAACTCTCCTGCTGCAGTCAACAGTACCTCTGAATCCTATTCTTCCCTCGCTATTCTTGTTTGTGATGGTGGTGGTGGTATATTATTATTGTTTTTTCATCCATTGGAGTGGCATAGTTGGCTTCTATCATAAGCACAAGTCATCTGTAATGTAGCCAAATGAATTGCTGAAATAAGTTTAAGCCTTTATAGAAGAAAAGACAAGACAGTCTGAGTGCGTCCATACTACAGTTGACATAACTCAGTGGTGTCTGACACATTTGATTGGATTCATAATTAGGTGTTGGTGTCATTTAAGAACCAAAAAATAAATGAAAAATATATTGATTAATATTATATTGGTATATTTAACATTGACCAAAAAGATTATTTTGAGCAACACTTCCATTTGAGGTTTATTTTTCTGGTTCTTGCTGGTTCTTTTGGCCTGGCTCCCTTTAAAAATGAACAAACCAAATAATGTTTTAGTTTAAAGAAACACAGATTGAACCTTTTTATAATCAACAGAATAAAAGGCTTGAAAAAATCTAGTTCTACAAAACAACAAGACTGACATCTGAGACTTATTCACAGTGAACGAAACACATAATCTAAAAGAAACACGTTTATATTGAACACATGTGCCAGGAAATGTGAATGCATTCTTAGCACTGCAGAAGTTCCTGAACTGGTCATATAAGGTGTATGAGTTTCTGCTTTTAGTTCTCTTGCTGTTGTAGCTTTACACAAGACCTGTTGAGAGTCAAACATTCTAAGATAAAGTTGGACAGGCTTATTTCCTTAATCAAAGGGTTAAATTGGGTTCTAATTTAGAGAAATCTAAAAAACGTATGTGCTAATTCAATTGTATTTACTTCTAAGCACAGAAGTACCTAATGTTTTGATGCATGTAAATCTCTATGTAGAAATAATATTTTCTTTTCACTCTATCCAAAATACTAAAAGGAAACAGATTCTTTCGCTTATCCTAAATCTTTAAAATTGTGCATTTAGGTAAGTCTTGTTTCTATCCATCGTTGTTTAATTATCTGGCGCTGAGTGGCAGACGCAACAGTCAGGGCAGGGATACACAGACTTCCCTCTAGCCTTTAGCTATAGTCCATGAGTCCATGAGAGCACCCAACCCCATACTACTGTACTCCCCACATAAATCCATAAGGTTCGCAAAACACTTTTGGACTGGTTGGGCAAACTCCCATGAACCCTTAAGCACCCTATGGTTTCCAGTGTTCCACATGATGAAGAAAACCACACTGTTCCTCTCCTCTGAGTAGACTTTACCCAGAAGGTTGAGGAGTGTGATCCCTTGATATTTGTAGCACACCCTTTGGTCCCCTTTTTTAAAAAGAATTCTAGTTTCTTGTACTCTTACTGCAGTAGTTTTCAGTACATGTTTTCTCATCGTTTAGATGGTACTTCTTTAATTAAATGTTTTGTCTCCCTGTTTCTTAGTCCACTGATGGTCATAGTTGTCTTTGCAATATTTTCTTTACAATAATCTCAACCCAATTTAACCCAACTAAAATGGGGTCTCCAACACTCAGAAGTTTTTCTTTATTCTGCTGCTGCTTCCTCTCCATTGATTCTCTTCATCTACTGGTGAATGATTAGCCTTCTCTGTAGCGATGGTAACGGTGGTGGTGTTTGCTCCAGATCTGTGAGTTACTGAATAACCAGCTTTTATTTAAAATGTTCTGACTAAGTAACTTTTTATTAGTGGAGAGTTTCATTCACCTCTGACAGTTGCTGGTCAAAAAGGTCTGGTTTGTATACCTTTATTTTCATGGGAAATAGGAAGTAGAGACTGTAGCAATGATGGGAGTGCATTTTTAATTTCATATTTGAGCCACAGCACATATACATTGGGGATTGAAGTTTTGGACAAGTAAAATTGTGTATCAATGAGCATAAAGAGCCAAGGAAGGATGGAGAAATTCTCCAAAATGGCATCAAATTACAGATGAGATTTAAAAAGTTAGATATTGTGTTTAGCATTTCCACACTTTTAAATAAAAGTAAAAAAAAAAATACACAGTTGTGGTGTGCTGTTGGTGCCCTAGGTGAAAATGTGTATTAAAGTTTATAAAGAATAGACTTTATAGACTTTTGCAGACACTTTTATTTTGTGTTTAGTAAGTGTAAATGATGGACTAAATCTAGCTTTTTAAAAATAGAATATAAGAATTAAGTATTTTGATGCCTTTTGGATAATTTATTTTCAACCTTTTTGGAATTCTTTATAGACTTTATAGTGCAACACCATAATAACCTCAATTAACACATGCAAAGGTATATTGAATAAAACATAATAATGGTCTAGTTTACATGGCCTCATAATAGACTAAAAATTGAGGCTGTTTAGTGGAAAACAACGCCAATCAATGTAGAGGAATTGAAGGTCTTCTACAACAACTTTTATCTTCTTTGTTTTTTAATAGCTATTTGCTGCCACCTAGCAGACAAGTGTTTAACTGTTCTGCCTTTCATGCTCTGAAAGGCAGAAAAATAATAAAAAGACAAAAAACCTTTTTCTACTAAATAATATAAAAAAAATAAAGCACAAATAATAATCTTTCATGACACATGATTGAAATTAAAGTGACACAATTAGGAAAAGTCCTCAGTATTAAATGTTTTCATGTTTAACAAACACAATGACAGTGTCCAACATAACAACCAATGGTATTCATTACCATCATAACACATTTTCTACATAAGCTACTGTCATTTTCACACATTTGATGGTGTCATATTTTACACATTTTTTTGTAAGAGATACTGAGGACCTGAGTCACACATCTGTGGTTTATCATCTGGAGTCCTGCTGTTTCAGTCACCTTGCTTGTATGTGTGTATGCTTGTGTAAAGGTATGACGGCTTCACCTACAAGTCTGTGTCTAGTAAACCTTTGGGGAAATCCCCGGCTGACATGCAACAGTACGTCTTCATCTACAGGTGAGACCCTGACTACACTGAGGTTTTACTGGGTGTAGGTGAATATACAAGAGATGAGGAGATCTGAAAAAGATGATACCAAAAATGGGAATTTTAACTTAAACTTAAATTTTGGTTGAACCTCTTAATAATGACCTGTCCTTTTTTTTTTGTTTGACCAAACAGAACACAGACGGTGAATGAGACAGGACAGTATCAGTACCAGAGTAAACCGCAAGTCTTCACCAGGGATCCTTTTGCTGTCCAGTTCCAAAGTAGAAAAACCAGTTAGTATATCAATTTCCCTGTATGATTGAAGTCATCTATGACCAGTACTGGACTTTTACCCAGTCGGGAACACTATTGTAGCAGAGTGGCAAAAGGAGAGAGAGGGGCAGCTCTTATATCAATTAAGAAGCAGTTTATTACCTGAGCCACATTGCACACGGAATCACTCCAAACAACTCTCTAACCACAACAACATCTCTGAACTGCCAGCTCCAGTGCCACACAAGAACTCTCTGCGCATGTGTGCCACAACATTGTGTTGAAGGAACCTCAGAACATCGCCGAATGGTCTGACCGTGACCTATAATTCCCCAACCATCATAATGTTATTAACAATGTAAAAATGACATGGCTATGACCAAGAGTTACGACCATGTCCAAGCCAACAAGATGTCTTGAGAAAAACATTGAGTCAAGAGAAACATACAGACTGAGAAACAGACCAGTGTTTGAAACACACTTGTCATAAGTTAGTCTTATAGTAAGACCCAGTAAAGTATTCTAACAAGTCCAGGTGTGGGCAAAGAGTTTGGGGGGGGGGCACAATTAGTCCTAAAATAGGACATGAGGGCTGAGACGTTGGATGGAGCGTTTGTTGAGATAAATTACATGTAAAAGTCATGCATAAAAGATAAAATAATTTCTGTCTTTATGACAGAAATTTTTCTGTAAGAAAATGTTGGCAACACAGGGAAAAAGGCAGAATTATAATCACAATACAAACCAAAAATCAAATTTGGACATGCATTGCAAACCTGAGTGGGCCACATGTAGTCCACAAGCCTTAGTTTGCCTGTGGCCTTGTCTAGTTACTTCAATTATTTTTTTCTTTCACTGTTTTAAGATACTTTTTTTTTTTCTCCTGTTTCTTCAGAAATCCAATCTTTTGTTCTCGTTGCTTTTCACTCGGACCCTGATCAGGCAGTGAAGGAGATGAACCAACTCCACAATGTATTTCTGGAGGTGACCAAGAAGTGGAACAACGTGGTGAGAACAACATTCTGTACTTCTATTTAAGGCAGTGGGGTCAAACATCACTTAATCAGGGTTAAGTTTATGATTTTTTTTTATATTTCATTAGGTAATAATAATATTTTCTAATATATCTGTGAAATGTTTCATTCTTCCAGGTTCAAAAGGTTTAATTGTAAACAACTGGACTTCTTTGTGGAATTTGAAGACCTTTAATTCCTCAACTAAGAATCTTGTGGTTCATATTAGTTGGAACACTAGTAGTTATACTACTTTAGACCAGGGATTCTTAACCTTTTTGGCACCAAGACCCAATTTTTTCAGTGTCGAGTGACCTGGGGCCCTTAATAATCGCAGTTTAGATTTAATTGTTCTCACACATTTGTATTTAGTAACTTGATAACTGTGAGGGAATTTTATTTAACAAGCTAAAACATGACTAAATTTTAATCAATAATAAGATATTAGTTCCGGTTTGCAAAAGTGTCATACGTCACAACATGAGATTTTATTACAGTGCATTTTAATCACGTTAAAATAATAATTATTACAATATAAATGTAGTGTGTTGCTGAATCTGATTTTGTGTGTGCTACCAAAAAAATTCTATTTTAATTTATAAGATAATTCTGGTGTCTCAGTAAAGCTAACAAGCTAACCGCTCCCACGGCCGTCGCGGCCCATTGGTGCAAAACTGAAAAGATTTACGGCCCTCTAGGGGGTGCTTGCGGCCCAACTTTGTGCCGGGGCCCAATGGTTCAGAATCCCTGCTTTAGACTACACCCTTCCCTCGGTTGAGGAAATAAATGTCTTTCAACTGAAAGTGGAAGTCCAGTTGCTTACAACTAAACCTTTGTGTACTTTCTTTTAAACTTAATACTGTCCTTTTATTAATGCACTCATACTAGTTTGGCCAGACTTAGCATCTAGTCACACAATATGTGGCCCTGGAACCAAAATGAGTTGAACACCTCTGCTATCAAGTTATATGACCTTTGGTTCAGACACTCACGGTTCGCATTCATGTGGTCCAATGTTTCCATGTTTTTCTTCATATGTGCAGAACGTAATGTTCCTGGGTGATTTCCACGCCGGTTGTGCCTACATGACACGAAGCGACAAGAAAAAGATCCACCTCTTCACCAACACCAGTTTCTCGTGGTTGATAGGAGACAAAGTGGACACAACAGTCAGTGATGACACCAACTGTCCCTATGACAGGTGTGTGGAATCAGTGTTCTGGCCGTGGTCAAACTTTAGCTTGGTCTCTGGCACGGAAGAATAATTGGTTTTGTTTTAAGCTGAATGTAGGTGTGATCTCAGTTTAAAAAAAAAGAATGTAAGTACAGTGGGATCTCATTAGTCAACTCGCTTGCACCTCTAACACATTTTCCCCAATAACTAACAAACCACTCATTTCTTCCAGTCACAAGAAATATGCTATTAATTAATTAAGGTTCCCTGCTATTTTGTCATGAAGAAAACTAGTTATAAACATATTATCAATATATTATTGATAATATAATTTAGTAATAATTTAGAAAACTTGTGATGTTTCTGTTAAAAACATGGGTAAAGTAACTAGGTGAGGAACAGCTCCAGGCCATGTGTGGGCAAAGTGAGAACAAGAGAGTGAGAGAGAAACCAAAAGAAAATGTTTTCACACTAAAACATAATTCTTATCACTTATCCACACAACATTGTCATCGTCTTGTTCATCACCAATAGTCTAATCATTTTCAGTCAAGTCAGATATTGGTAAACAGGGAGATTTTCTGAGGGTATTTCATCCTCACAATATTTTCACTGTGCTGCCATTGCGACATGACTGCTGATGATTTGCACTAACACTAAGGTAACAGTTCAGACAGAGTACTTACTCAACAAGGAACAGGGGAACAATAGCAATTGAATGAGCCCCCAGTGGTCAGTGTTTCCTTATTGATTGGTAAAAGTTGCCTCCCCAATGCGACCCACTGTACCTTAGTAATCCCACAATTGGGGAAATGTACAGTTTTAGTCCTAGCAACTCACATAAGCTGCTACAGAAGATGCCATAAAAATGGGGTTGCAACCCACAGGCTGCTGCATGGGAGGCACTATTGAGTATGTGGTTCCTCTGTAGCCAGAACTCTAGACCTTCTGCACGAAAGGCAAGATGTCTAAGTCAGGTGACATAACAGCTGAACTATGGAATCAGTCCATGCCAGTGTGGCTAGATTCTTCTTCTTGTTTACACAATTAATCTTCCTAAACAGGAGTTTTGAAGTTGTATACAGATTTAACATCCACAGTAAAAAATATTCGGAATTCTACTCTATTTATGGCAGAGCAAGTTTTTTTTGTAATTACACATGTGAACTCTAGCTAAATGTATTTAAAATAGTATGAATATGCCTATTAAATATTGAAGTGGAATATATAGTATATATATCATAATAAAAAAAATAATTATTTTTTTTTCTGCTTGTGTATTTGTTTGTGCGTGTTTAGGATTGTCGTGCATGGCAAAACTTTCCTGAAGGCCATTACTCCATTCTCAGCTCAAGTGTACAACTTTGGAAAAAAATTGAAACTCAGCAGAAGTAATGTACGTTTCTCTGATTTTGAATACTGCATTTTGAACATAATTGGTCTGTGACAACTATTCACATATATTTGTCATTCTGCAGATTGTAAATACAAATTTACATTTTGTAAATGTAAATGGTTTCCATTATTAGGTTTATAAAGTGGTTAATGAAATGATGTGTTTTCTAGTAAAATATCTATTTTTTTATTTTATTTCAGGTGCGGGAAATTAGTGACCATCTTCCTGTAGAGGTGATGCTGAGAAGCTGTGCATCTCTGCCTAAAGTCATGCACCTTATGAGCCTCCTACTAAGCATCTATGTGCTCATCCAGAGCTTTGTGTCTCTGTGATGGCTGTCATGAGCTCTGTCTGGATCAGGTGATTGAGAGTCTGCCACAGGGAAAAGGCAAGATAAGAGGCAAGACACTGGGAACAAAAGTATTTCTCTGTCAACATTTTGATGCCTCTACAATGATAGGCGACACCATCGAGACTGACAAGGACATTGAACCATCATCACAACCTCACAGTCAAGAGTTACTGTTTTTAACGCACTTGTTTCATAGTAGGTCTTACAACAAACTTTAAAAATATTCAATTAACATAATTTTCAACATATTTTTAACAAGGTGAATGATTTCTTCAATAGCTTAATTTGTCTTTCTTAGTTCTATTTAAAAAAATATTTTTCCTTTTATTTTCTATTTGTCCATCTATGGGTTTGCCCTGTACAAAAACTTTGTAAATATTTAAAAATGTGTTTGTTAATGTTGAATATTGTTTTTATTATTCGTGATCATTAAATCATAGTACATTTATTTAAAATGCTTATTGTGAATCTTGTATTTTAAATACCAAACAAGTAAAGGGCTAATGGGGAGATGGATGCACTGGGGGCGATATGAAGGTAGGTGGAGTTAGAGTAGAAAAGAAGAAGAAGAAAATGGTATGGTAAATATTATCATTAATATTGACATAAATCATGTACATATATTTGATCAAATATTAGACCAAAATAAATTCACAAAAATGTAACTAAAACAGTGTCTAGAAAGACAACAATTTTAACAAATTGTCAAAAAGAAGTCTCAAATCATTTGGACTTTCTTTTTTACATTTTTCCATCAGCTCTCACAATTGTGCCTTTGGAATGCTCAATTCTTACTCAGCATATATACTGTACATTAAAATAACTATTACTGTCTGCAGTGTTTTTCTATGAACTGTAACAGTGTATCAGGCGCAGAAAAGGTATTTTGTCCCTCCTTTAGGTGGCAATACTAAAGTTTTCCTGTCGTCTGCACACACAAATCAGAGAAGAAGAACTACCGCCTCGTCAAACAAAGATCGTCTATTGCTGATAAACTGACTCGAACTGCTGTATGGTTCTGGTCGCTTCCTATTTTTCATCAATTCCTTACACAAGTCTCTCAAAGGTTTCGATGAACAAAGATTATTCCTGCAACAGATTTACGTCAATATAATAACACCAATATTAAAATCATTAATTTAATTAAAGCATTCGCGGTGAAATGTTTGTCTGTACTTCAAACTAATTGTGTTTTTGTAATTATACAGAAAATTTTATGTTCAAATGTAGTTGTGGATATAATATAAGGTCTGAATAATACCATCGGTCACTTTTACGTTGAGTTAGTGCTGTAAAATATAATTTGAAATGTCGTTGCAAAAAAAAAAAAACACAGCAGAGTGAGACCTCTCGCAGTCAAAGAGGTTTGTGTTCTTTGCTTTAGGAAACGTGGCCTTATATCCTCAGTAGCATCACGGAAGGAGTCATACTAAACGTCAGTAGTGTGGATGAATGACAAAGCCAACAGCTCTGTCTTTCCATTAGCCTCTTGGTATTCTCATCTGTTTGCTACAAAACCCAGTATCTCTTCTAAAAGGTATGTCTGAGGCAGGAACAGCCCCGGACTCAGCACCTGAGGCCGCCACTGCTGCGGTGTCTGCAGTGCTGGAAGCTTTGAACGCCACGGACTCGAATGGCACCGAAACGTTAAACGCCACGGCGAAGTTCGTGGCTACAGCAGAGGGGACAGCGTTAGCCTACGGCAGTCTGGTCTTCATGGCACTGCTGCCCATCTTTTTTGGAGCCCTGCGTTCCGTGGACTGCTCCAAATCCAAGGTGAGTGACGCTCTAACCCGGGTCACGACACCGTTGTTGCCGCTATGCGGTCCACGGCTAACGGCCAACCAACGACGGAAACTAACATGCTTGTTAAAATATTTATTTTCCTATGTGAGTAACGAATGAATGCGAAGATAACTCTGAAAATCCGCAAAAAGTGATTTTACCTGTCGATACGTAGACATTTGCCAACCTCGTTCAGTCTTAAAATGTGTACTTCGTCCTGTCTTTATTTGTCTTGTATGCTGTTGTATGTAACACCGTCGATACAGTTTCGAGTAATTCATTAATGTGCATCATTTGATTGTTTCGAATATTTTTAGCTTTCAGTTCATGGCGGTACGACCCATAAACTGATCCAAATACCGTGTTTTACGGGACTCGATCCCAGCTGACTGTACCTGGGCGCTCTGACATCACAGGAACAGCACACATTAGAAAATAAAATACAGCTAAATGGATATTACAAGAACATCTGTTGTACCAAAAACTAGGGTCAGTACTAAGAACTACTAACTACGTGGCAGTAGTTCTTATCGGGAAACAAATGTCACAAAGCTATCATTGTTTGGCACAGTTGGTTTGTAAACAGATAATTTAATAAAATGTTGTCACCTGGAACCATAGACACGAATGTAGTACCTAAATTGCATCAATATTTGTTGTTGTTTTTTTTTGTATTTGTATCGTCACAATAATGTTTTTTGTGTTACAGTTAGATATGTCAAGCATGACATGAATCCAGCCATTGCTTAAAACAGGGGTACCCCCACTTTTTTTTGTCTTTTGAGCTACTTTTCAAATAACAATACTGAAGTGATCTAACTAAAACTCTAAATATATTTACCCAATAACTGGATATCTTACTTTCTAGTTTAACATAAAATATGTTATAATATCGGACTTACCTTTATGATTCTCAGTTTAGTCAGGGGATTAGCAGCTTGCAATAGAATTAAATCTTTAGTATTAATTACTTAGATTTTTTTTTTGTGGTATTCCTCAGGATCTACCAGCACTCCTTTGGAGATCTACTGGTAGATCTCGATCTACATATTGGGCACCCAAGGCTTATAACATTTATATTTGTTGGGGCAAAACACTTGGCCATATCAACAAAAAATAGTGCGTCCCTGTTTAGGTTACAAGGAATGCACAATTTTTACACAGTATATTACAAATATGCGAGATTTTACAAATTAATTTAAATTTTGATAAAATTAAAAGCTTCTCTTACAAATTTCCCTTAATATTTTAGTCATTGGCGTTAGTTTGTCACAATTGTTTCAACTCATTCTAGCATCTGTACAAAGCACTGTTGAGAATCCATTTGCTCCACTACAAGACTACAGGGAGAATTCAGCCTCCAAAAAATTCCGACCGCCCCTATATTATTTTCCACGTAAACGGAAAAACACTATTATTTATATTGTATTATAAGATAATAAAGAACATAATAAAAAATAACATCAATAAAAAACGTTTAGTTGTAGTGACTTTTTGCTTTGTCACATTTCCGCTTAATTTTTTTGCTCCTGACACAGATTTGAGACGATAAATGCATTGCGGTGGTCTACATGAGGGCTAATTTGTTGTTTGTTGAGGTGTTCTGTTTCCTTCTCTACAATTTGATTCTTGTCTGTTAAACTGAATTAATGTAAAGCTGAGGTTCTCCAGTGAAAAGCAGTTAGTTCCTGTTACAATTGCTTGTTTTGTGTAAGTTTGGCTTTGTTCCACTCTTCCAAACAGAATTTCACCATGTCTCCATATGGCCCTAATGATTTACAGCATCAATTTTGGTACTTTTGGACATTATTTTTAGATTGACATCTACTTCCAACAATAGGTTGTTGAAGGAGATTTGAGTGTAGGGTCCACAGTTTAGTAACGGGTTTCTTCTGCATGCCCTCTTCCTCACCTCTCTCTGTCCTCTACATTTAGCCCGTGTTCTGACCAGTTCTGATCTCCTGCCCTTTGTTTCTCTCTTTGCCCCTGTCTGTCTGTTCATCTGTCGGCCTCTGCTTTTATGTCCGTCTGTCTCTCTATGTGTAGGAACTTGGAGAACATGATAAAGACTCTGGTTTCAGAGTGAGTATGAGAGACACACCTGCTACACATCACAGATATGTCAGAGCAGTGTTTGACTGTTCACGTGGGACCACCACAGCTGTAGCCTCTTGTCATTTCCCAGCCTGGGATCAATAACGTTTAGCAAGCTGAAGCCAATCTACCATAATGTAATAAAAACTAAATGCATTGTATTAATATGAAAAGTCACACAAAACATGGCCAGTTATAAAAAATAATCAAGTTGAAGAATAATGCGTTGAAGTGCTGGTTTTAAAAAAATAAAAGAAATTGGCAAATCTGTGTGTACATTAGAATTAATTCAATCATTGTGAAAGTGTAGTAAAGAAACAGGTAGTCTTTTGTTGTATAATAACTAATTTGAGCCCAAAGCCATTTGATTCAGAAAACTGACTAAGACAGTCAACCATGGTAGGCGTAAGATGTCAATTAGTGCTCACTTGCTCCACACACTCTCCCACCCACATTTCAATGACTGAACCATTGCTTTGGGAACCACACCACAGACTGGTGTCTCAGCCTCTTAATGTCAACACCTTCACTGTCAAAAGTCACATTTACAAGGTTGAGGTGTCCTTTAATAGCAACCAAAAATTTGACACAGAAAGTTATTTGCTCTATAAATGTGTGTTTGTTCAAGGAATGTATGATAAGCTGAGCTGAAAGACCTTTAAAGTTGGTCAGTTATGTTTCAGTGGCACAGTGGAGCAAAAATGGAAGTCCACCTTCTCCAATTTTGTTAGCACTACAAACTGGATGTGTATTTAGGACAGTGGTGGTCTGGTGATTAAGGCACCGGACTTATGTGCCTCCTGCTCACTAATGTGATGGGAAAGGCAGAAGACACATTTCATTGTGTGAGGTGGTTTGATATGCATCAAAATTCACCCTCATTTTGCTGGGACAGAGGTGGCCTAGTAGTTTAGGGACCACATGTGGGTCCAGACGGTTGCAGGTTTGAATTTACTAGCTGCGGGTTTACCACAGAAGTCCACTGAGCATGACACCGTCCTCACTAATTGCTCCCCCTCAAAGCTGGTGATGAGTTAAATGTGCTTAGTTGTGTACAGCGGTCTGTATCACAATGACAATGTTTGCTTTCCTACTTTCCTCCTTCCCACCTTCTCTTTATAGATTTAATTTAGTGTCATCAGCAAGCAAACCGTGATAGTTGATGGCAAACACAGAACAAAATCATGGAGTTTGCCAAAGGTTTAATGTTAGTGTGCTCAATTGTTTCTTTATTTAATTTTTACACCCATGCAGTCAAAAAACTCAAATCGACACCTCGCTGTACGCCAACTGTTAGGTCTGAGTTTAGCTCACTTAAAATCGCATTGGTTGAGGAAACAAACTCCTTGTTATATATTTGAGCTCATTGCACCTGTGCTCCTGACTGAAATGGACCTAGAGCAAATAACTTACCTAAGCAACCTATGATGCTGAAATATGAATTTAATTGAATAAAAAGGTTGTATAACTAGAAGCAGCACAACCAGAGGAAAACTTGAATGAATTATGCCAACAGAATATGCCGTATTAATGTACATATAGCAGAGAATGCTTTGCTGGCCTAATATGTATGTCATTGCTGCTTACACTTCACATTTTTAGATAAGTGTTTTTTCTATGGTAGTTTTGTAGTCTCAACTGTTTTTAAGGGTCACTCTAAACTGACCATTGTTATGAATATGAGCATGTAATTCTTTGTCTTCTGTTGTTGCTGCAATTGAATGCACCCTCACCCATTGACACTTGAAATGTCCATTTACTTCCCTGGAAAGAAAAAAACATTTAATTCCAGATGATTCTGTTTCACTGAAGATGAACAACAAATCAAACTATTTCATATTGACTTGATTATGTGTTAGAAAATACTGATGCTTTCCGTCTCCATCAGATGGTGCCACAGAGAGAGAGAGTATATTTGGTATAATGGTATAGCATTGGGTGCTGGAAAAAGTAATATCTCTTTCCATACAATGTTTTTGTATTTGCTTTTGTATTAATCTTCTCTGTAGTTTGCAGTTAAATTACTCTTGTCACTTCCTCCTCTGTACCAGTTTGTGTCTCCGGAGATAGTAAAAAAAATTATGTTTTTGTTTTTAGCAACTGTTGGACGTCATTAACGGAGTTGGCCATACATTTTTCTGAATGTAACACTTTTTATTTATCATTATTGTTTATATTTTTTCTAATCTCTCTTTACTTTTTATTGCACCACATTTCTTCCATGTCACATTGGATAAAAACAACTGCTGATTGCATAAATGTATATAACTTTAAAAGTCTGCGTTCACTGTCAGCTGGCAATATCTGTTCTAATATTATTTGTTAAACATTTTAGTTTGAGCCATTCCTCTAGCAGAAGCACTAGTGCAGCTGTAAGCATGTATGACTCGCAAGCACAGAGTAGACACTTTTGGTTTCAATTCCCAGAGGAACCGCTTCACTGGTGCCTCCAACAGCGTCTTGTTGCAGCAGATATGTTAGTCACAAAAGAGTTGTACAATGTTAAAATTGTAAATATTTCAGAGAGTTATATCAAAATGAAAAGTTAGTGGCCTCATTTTGTTTAAAAAAAGGTGATTAAACACAGCTGGATGCTTTAGTTGTGTGTGTATAAACAGCAGAAACCTGCTTCCTGTCATCTCAGAAAGAGGACACATTTTTATGAGGTGTATCATATGCAATGGCAATAAACACAAAATTCTGCCACTATGGTTTGATGGTGACACAGAATCTGCAGTTAAGTTGTTCATTTTCAGACTCGACCACCAGTTACTAGCTAACCAAGGTTGAAAATACCAAGCAAAAGGAAAACATTGGAATTATTTTCGCTCATTGAATATGGTTCTTTTTTTTTTTTTCCAGAATTCGGCTGATATGCCAGAAACCATCACCAGTCGAGATGCAGCGAGGTTTCCCATCATCGCCAGCTGTACACTATTCGGGCTCTACCTCTTCTTTAAGGTAGAAAGAGGCAAAAAAAAAATTCTTGCCACATTAATGAATTTTACACATTTTAACCCTTGGTCAAAATTAAGCTAATAGCTCTACCAATTTTCCACTTATCTTTGCTCTAATACGGGATTCCCAGAGTGTGTAGAAGGTATCTGATACACATTAGCACGTTTTTGGTTCTTCCACCACACAGAGTTAAAGTGACCAACTCAACATCCATGAAGTGTAGAGCAGGCATGAGAAAACCACAGCTCCATTCTTTTTAGGCTGGCCAGACTTTTTAGATTGTCCAGATTATATAATTTCTTTATTGTATCATTTTACCTCAGCCTTTGCACTACAATGCCAAGATTTCCCCATACATTAATAAACACATTTTATTGTCATCAATGCATCAATTTGAATATAATTGTGAAACTGCACCGGTATTTTAGTGGAACTGCTTATGAAAGCATGATAACAATACCACTTTTTTAGAGCACACCCCATGGCTAGTGACACCTGATATACAGTTATCATATGACTAAACAGAAGTTTTTTTTTGTTTCATTCCATTATTAAATTAATCTTTTCAAAAATACAGGTGTTTTCTCAAGAGTACATCAACCTGCTTCTGTCGGTCTACTTCTTTGCCCTGGGCGTCCTGGCTCTGTCGCACACCATGAGGTGAGGATGCGCACACACCCATTCATTACTTTTCTACTACCACTTCTGTCTGCTCCCATCTGATTCCATTGTGCTGAAAGTTTCAATGTAAAATGAAAGGGGCTTAATCCAAACATGACCCCAAATGAGTCATAGTGCATATTGTGACATTCATACTTGATGACATTTCAAATGTCACACCCACCAGACCTGTGCTGACTTTTTCGTGCCTTCTCTCTCTCAGTCCTCTGGTGTCCAGAATCTTTCCTGCATCTTTTCCAAACAAACAGTACCAGCTGCTCTTCACTCAGGGCACTGGAGAGTCCAAAGAAGGTGGGACAGTCATCCTGCATTATGATTAAACCACATTAGCCTGCATTTATAGCATCATCACTGTGGATCTGTAATACTGGAACAGAATCTTTAAAGCCCTCTATCTGCTTTCTACGTGCAGAAATTGTTAACTACGAGTTTGACAACAAGAATCTGATCTGTCTGCTCATCAGCAGTGTGGTCGGAGTCTGGTACTTGCTGAAGAAGGTGAGGTCTTGGAGCCATCTTTATCCTCACTGCTCAGACTGAACAGCAGCATCGGCAATAATATGTTTCTGTTTTATAGATGTCTCTGTGTTTTCCATGTTACAGCACTGGATAGCCAATAACCTGTTTGGTCTGGCGTTTGCTCTGAACGGAGTAGAGCTGCTCCACCTAAACAACGTCAGTACCGGTTGCATCCTGCTCGGGGGGCTTTTTGTCTACGATGTGTTCTGGGTGAGCCTACTGGTTCGAAAGAAAAAGAGAATGCTGATTAATTACTGAGCATTATTGAAGTAACAATCTGCCTGTATGCAGGTTTTCGGGACTAATGTCATGGTAACAGTTGCCAAGTCTTTTGAAGCACCCATCAAATGTAAGTATTCTCCAAGTCTATGTGACATTGAATGTTTTTACTTAAATTAAACACGAAATATTTGTGTATATATGTAAAGTATAAAAATATTTACGAGCGTAGTAAAACATTGTTAAGCTTAGGCAAACTGTAAAGTATGACCTCTCTGATAGGCTCTGGCTTTGTACTTGTGTGTGTCTCAGTGGTGTTTCCCCAGGACTTGTTGGAGAAGGGTCTTCAGGCAAACAACTTTGCCATGCTGGGTCTGGGAGACATTGTCATCCCAGGAATCTTCATCGCTTTGCTTCTGCGTTTCGACGTCAGGTCTGCATTCCTGCGCACTTGTCTCTCGCTTCATTAGAGTGTAGAAGAATAACATTTTGAATCTCACCTCTACAGTCTGAAGAAGAACAGCAGAACGTATTTCTACTCCAGCTTCCTTGCCTACATCTTTGGGCTGGGCCTCACCATCTTTGTCATGCACACTTTCAAACACGCACAGGTATAGTATTCAAGATTTCTCGGGGAGTTATGTTGGTGAAATAGTGTTTCAGCCAGGGACTCGATACTACTCTCTCGATACTCTTACACAAATCTAATTTCATACTTTAGACTTAGACTACCTTTATTGTTATTGCACAGAAACACGACAGTGAGTCTGGCAACAAAATCTCATTGCTCGGCAACCACAGTGTTCACTACAAAGCTTTTAGAAACCAAGTGGTAACAATTGCTTGCGATATTAATTACAATATATACGGACCAGTCTAAAGTGCAGCAGTGTAAAAGTTATACTGTAGGTGTACAGTAAGTGATAACCAGTAATACAGTATTCTTCATTCATACGTCAGTAATAATGCACATACAGTGTATAAATATACGCTGCCTGACTTAAACATTTGAGACATCTTCAGTGTAAATTCAGATATCTCAGTAACGTAGCCTTACGTAACGTTTGCCCATTAGTGGGCGGTGGTGACATGGTTGTTGAGAAAGTCTTGGGGTTTTAGGTACTAGGCCTCAAGCTGGGAAGTTACCACTAACACACTACTGACATGGTTATAGCACTGAGCTAAGCTACTGCTGGTCCAATGCTCGTGTACAAATAAATTGGGCATAGGAAAAGGATCATAATGAGTAAATCCATTGATTGTATTAGGACTTAAAATGAGGTAAATTAATTTTCTTTCTATCAATTCATAACAGGTTTGACTTTATGGTTTGCTCTGTGCATCGGTCTCACCACTAGTATTGTGCACTTGGTGTATTTGTTCCATAGCAGGAGGAGGCAGGATATTCTATTTACTACCAATCCCCACTTTCAAAAAGGGCCAGAATCAAACGTAGTTCTTCATAGATGGCTCAATACATATTTTCATGCCTCTTCATGAAACTTCAATGAGAGAGTATCTGCTGCAACCGAAATTAGTCCATTACTTTCTTTCTTCCTGTAGTATACTGTTGTTGCCGAGCTGTTACTGTCCCTGTTTATGGCATGTTGTGCAAAGTTAAATTGTGTATTTGGCCTTAGGTACTCACTCCTAAAATTCTGTCCAATATAGGACAATGCCAAACCTAAGCCATCCCTAATTCTTGCAGACAATACAGCAATTGTTAATAAATGACAATGTTCCCAAAATGATAATGACGTAACTGTTGCCCTGCCAAGAGTCCAACTGATGTGACACTTTGACAAAGTTTGACTTTCCATCTTCTCCATTGTATGTCCACAGCCTGCCCTCCTGTACTTGGTTCCAGCATGCATTGGTTTTCCAGTCATTGTAGCTATGTTCAAGGGAGAGCTGACAGAGATGTTCAGGTGGGTAACCATGGCAACCACACATCCATGCGTTAGGAGGTGACATTTCATGTGTTAAAGAGGCAACACTGTGAGGATAGCATTATGGAACAATAGATTGGTAATGCCAAGCTTGTGTATCTGATTTTCTTTATTAAAAGATTGTACTTTATCTGTAGTTGCAGTGAGCACTCCCTGCTGCTGCAACCATGACTTACTGACTGAGGCTAAGGCTAGCCTTCACTGAGTCATGGTTGCCAGCAGGGACACCAGCACTAAGCCCCTCATCTTCATTATAACCAAACTTTCCCTTTAATATCTGCCATCACTGCCACTTCTCATCTTCATCCTCCTTTTTTTCCACTTATTCTTTTTTTTTCTCTCCTCATCCTCTATGTTGTAGTTTTTTTAATTAAGGGTAAAAACATAACCTTCTCTCTTGTCTTTTTTATCTTTCTTTTCCTGTTGGCTCTCAAATATTTTTTTGCTTTCACTTCACTTTTTTCCTTCCATAACTTTTCTTTATTTCAATTGATTTTTGTCACTATTTATTGTCTTTCTTTCTTTTTTTGACATTCTTTTACTTTAATCTTAATGACTATTCTTATTCCACCTTCCACTTCTCCTATTTTGGTCACTTTTCTCCCACTTCACTTTTCTCCTCTATTTTCTTTATTTTTTTTATTTCTTTTTCCACACTGGCCCATAGCTACGAGTCCTCACAGGAAGTGCTTCCTGCCTCCCCCCGCCTAACTTACTTCCCCACCATCAGCGGTTCTCCAGCCAGCCTGGCCAGCTCTATGGATGCTGATTCCATGACAAAAGGCTCCTCTCCCCGCCACCGCCGGTTACAGTCCAACTTCCTATAGAAGGTCTTGCTCCCACTTCTCCCCTACCCCTCACTCTTTAATCTGTAGTCTCACCTAGGCAGGTAAAAAAACTTGAGTATGACAAGCTGCTGAGATCATAATGATCGCCACATGGGTGCATTTTTCTGTCCCTTAATGCATCACTTGAGCTCAACAATAATAAATATTTTGCTGGTTACTACGTTCCTTAACAACAAGCCTGTGCCCCCACCTCAGGTACGAGGAGGCTTCACCTGAAGAGGCGACACTCAAAGAGGAGGCATCGCAGCCAGAGAAGAAGGACCAATAGGACAGCAGTGTTGCTTCTTCTAAGTCCCGCCTTTTGATGATCGCCTGACCAGCCATCGTCCACTGCTGCCTCACCTCTCTGAAGCTCGGCCAACTTTCAATCCCTGCCATTTCTGCTTTGTGTTTGTTTCTGAGGGGGTGGGACTAGTAGAGCAGACAATGCCTACTTTTTTAAAAATAAATGTTTTTGAAATACTTACAGCAAAAGCATGGTAACAGCTGCTGCGATGGCATTGGTGTTCCCCGTCTGAAAGCAGCGCTTGAGCACCCAGGTCGCAGCATCCTGCTTTGTCATTACCTTCATCAGTTTGAGGTCAAACCAATGGAAGATTCCAGTTATTCTCCTCTTCTTTTTCCTGTCTACATCTTTGTTTTGGGTTCACTCTGCAACAATCCTAAACCACCTCTTGCTTTTTATCAGCTTTTTATTTTATCCTTTTTGTAAAATGACAAAGTTTCATTTAAGTAATGTTATTTGTTAGTTTGTTGTAAGGCTGTTTGTTTACAGATTTGGACATGTATGTTCAGTTGGAAAATATAGAAATAAATTTCAGGTTCAGATGTAAAGCTCAGTGTGTCAGCATCAGTAAAAAAAACATGCTTCAATTTAATTATGTAACGTCTTCTTTCCTAATGACATTGAAAATGTGCGTCAAGTATTTTAACTGTCGATCAAAAATCTAGTGAAAGACATTCCCACATTTACAGTTTCTGTGTAGAGACTATCAAATGGAGATGGACGTGTTCACAATCACATTGTCATCTCCTTTATTGCTTTCAATTAAATACTTTGAATTACTTTTAAAATTTTTAAATTTTCAGCGATTGAAAATGTTTACAGATAAGACGAAAACAAATTTTTTCATAGGCTTAAGTTTTTAAATGTACAATATGCTAACTTTAAAATACTAAGTTCTATCTAGACCAACCTGGTGGTGTTACGAGTTGTACTCTGCTGTATTCATATGAGATTTTGAGGTCTCACAGGTAAGCTTTACAAGTGTTATATAAAATATATTGTAAAAAGTTATACATTCTCTCTTATTCCCAGTGATGTGTTGAGTGTGTACTGAATTGACATTTAAATCCAATTGAGTTACACAGGAAGACCATCAAAATGTGTGTCAGCTTAGTACCTTTTTACTGGTTTTTTATTGGTTTCCCCATGAGAAAAATAAATTTTACTACCAGAGTGTAAATGTAATTCCAGGTTAAACAGGGCCAATGATAAGAGGATAAGCCTAATCTTTTTTAGATTTTATTTTATTTTAGGGTAAACAATATCTTTGTGTTTAATTCAGGTCCAGCTCTACTGTTGACATTTCTTTACACAAGACATTCATATACATGATGGTGTATTTAAATTTTAATACAATTCAAAATCTAAGCTATGGTCCATGCTTGCCTTAAAGATATCAACAGTATTAATAATGTTGTCATCATGACATTTTATATTGGGTTCCATGTTAAATTTGAAATAAAGTTACAGTTCAACAACATATCTTTATTGAGTTTCACCTAGACTTGTGAAAACCTTTCTCTTGATTAGTTTGGGTGATTTAAACAGCAACAGATCTTTGTTTGATGAGGATGTAGTTCTTCCTTGACATGGGTGGACGACAACAAAACTCCGGTATTGCCCCCTAATGGACAGACAGACAAACCCTTTTTCTGTGTAATAGGTACAGTTATTAGAAAAACAGTAATTATATATTGTAGCAGCAGTGGAGGCCTTGCAGACACAGGTCCGCTTCTTTAACCGCTAGACCACCGTTGCCGCTCATCGATCTGAATACATCGCAGTTAATATATTTTATTTAAATCATATATGTAACGAAGACAACCGTTCAAGGGGATGTTACCAATTGAATCCTAAATTATTAAGTTCACACAGAAGACAAATGAAGTTAGCCTTAAAATAAAGAAAACCAGGTTATTGCTACTTTTTATTCTTAGTGGATATTTTGACTATTTTTCCTGGTTGATACCTTTTGTTGTTTATGTGGCAAGAACTAAATATATATTTGGCAAAATTAAAAAAAAAAATCAATTTACCCCAGGACTATGATTAATATTAACGAGTACACATTTTTTCTATTTATATACGCAAATCAAACAAAATGGTTAGCGCGTTTATGCGCCGGCTATGTATGGTTAATTGTATGCACCTAATTTATATCTGTTGTTGCTGTCGTTGAAACGCTGAGAAAAGTCCAACATGTGCCCTCACAATCTAGGTCTACAAAGATGACTGGTTGTGATCACCCTGCAGGGTAATTGAGTAGCCCCAGATTATTCTCACACTTCCGGTATTCTCCGGAAGTTCTAAGCTTGCCTTAGGCTTCATCTCTGGTTCACTCTGTGTACTCGCATCCCGGTTCTTCGGTTCTGGATCAAATGGGAGAAGCAGATGTGACTTTGGCTCAGGTTGAGGAGAAGCCGCCAGATTCAGCTCTGGCTCCCGGTGAGGACTCGGTGGTTTGGAGCCATGAGGTGGAGGTTTGTCTTTTCCATGCGATGATCGGACACAAACCCGTGGGTAAGAGAAGCTAACGTTAGCCTGTTACTATGTCAGCTGCTGGGGGCTCGGCTTTCCAGATGTCACTTAACGCTACATTGAATTCTATTGTTTATGTATTACTACGAATCTTTAGTATAAGTGTCTCCGATGAGGAGTTGATCCGTTGAAAAGTTGTCCCTAATCCCAACTTTATTCCTTTGGGATGTGACTAGTTCTACATCATACAGAGAAACTTTTGCAGCACTGACAGTACAACGTTACCTTAAACCGTTAACTTAAAAATAGGTAACATACAAAGACATCTAGGTCTCTTAAATAATGTCGAATAATAATAAAAATGTTATTAGTAATAAATATACTGTGTTTTGTGTATGAACAAAATATGAAAACATTAAAAGATAGCTTGCATAACGTTATATCTACAGGTACAGTAGGGCAGTGGTAATTAAAAGCAGAGTAAATCATATGGTCAATGGCAGAGGGTTGGTTTAAGACATTAATGAGGTAGTTAGGATGGAATATAGTGCAGCAAGTACTGCGATAAACAAACCGGTCACAGTGGATCGAATGAGAGTCACATCCAAGGTATCAAGTCAAAGGACGGATAAGAGTCAAATACTGGTGCTTTTTCATCAAGCTGGAGATGCAGTGGATTAAAAAATGAGCAGAATGTAATATTTTAAATAAAAGAGAGTATATTTAGGAAATAGTTTGAATGAAAGAGATATACTGACACAACCCTAATCCCTCTAGGGACTTTTTAATTCTCCTGTTTGGTTTTGTTTCTTTTCGACAGTTTAACCCAGTTTTCTCCCGTTGTTAGGAATAAACACAAAGCTGTAAAAAGGATCTCCGACGAACCTTTAAAATAAAAACATGGCTAGAAATAACATACTATATTGATTGACATTGTGTAATTTAATTGGAGGAAAGAAACAAAGTAAACTTTCTGCTCAGTGGACATCAGTGGTAACTTGGGTGCTGGTGGATTCAAACCTGGAATCCTCCAAGTCTGCTTCCTTAACCACTAGGCCCCCACTGACTAGCAGCAGCAAATTACTTTGACTGTTCCACTGAATTACTCCCTGCCTCAAAGACATGATCTGACCTATTTCTGTTAAAAAAAGGAATCTTTGGTTTAATTAACATACAGTGAAACCAGTCTTTCCGTCTTAGCATTTGTTTGACAACCAGTAAACTAGAGGTTTCTTTGTCAGGTGTCAACCGTCACTTCCACATGATCTGCATCAGAGACAAGTTCAGTCAAAACATTGGACGACAGGTTTCCTCTGCTGTCATTTGGGATCATCTGGGGACCATGTACGACATGCAGGCACTGGTGAGACAGAGACAGCGATGGTTGTACCTGCATATACTTACTATTTGTAAAAACCAGTCACTGTATATTGGTTTGTGTCTTGCAGCACGAGTCAGAAATTTTACCATTTCCAAACACAGAGAAGAGTTTCTCTTTGCCTGATGACATCATCCAAGAAGTAAAAGAAGGTGGGTTTACTTCAGCTTAGCTCATCATTCTTATTTTAGTGACATCATTCTACGTATCGCGGCTTGTGGAGTGAATAAGTGAATTGTAAGCTTGAACTGTAAGTTCTGTGCTTGTTTTTAGGAAAGCTAGTCACAGAAGAGGAAACCAAAGAGGAGTTCAGGATGGAGAGAGAACCTCCAGCTACTCATGAAGAAGGTAGGAGACTTAAGAGACACAGATCGAGCTGCTGATACAACATTTTTTAGTCATCAAAAACTGATGTTTATACACTTGACAAAAATCCTTACAATTAGTATTAATTATAACAATTATACTAATATAAATAATATAATTATTTTAAAATTACTATTACTCCTGTACGAGGAGTAATACTGTATTCCTTCTTTTTATGTCACACTGATAGCTGTAACACTGCAACCCAATAAGTGCTCCTTTTGACTGTTTATTACATTATTATTAAGTTTATTAAATAAAAAATAATTATGATCCTTAAATTTGCTTTTCGTAAAATTTTTGTATTAAAAGTAAATGTCTGTTTCATAAGTCAATGTTTTAGACAAGAGACAAAGAAAATACAATAATTTCTACCTGTTGTGGCCAACATTGAGCATAATGCCTTACCTGCGGCCAAAATTGTCACCTTGTAGCTCTATAAGAACTGATGTTCTGATGAGTGGGATGGAGAGCTTTCATAGGACGTCTCCTTCTCTGAATGTGCTCCGCCCCTGAGTGTGCCAGCAGCAACATTGGCACACAGAATAATCCCGTACTAGCTGCTAGTGGAGCTGAAAGCTGAATTCATGCCATTTGCAGCACCAGCGAGTCTGCAGAAATGGCTGTATGATTTTGTCCCAGCAGCGTAGACGCAGTGGCTGTTGGTATTACAACATTTTATACTAAATATTTTAAAATAACCATTTCTGTGTTATTTAGTTATTTTAAAGATATCATACCATAACTGTTAATCTTTCAATTGTGAATGTATCATGACAGATTCTTTTTGTTTTTATTTTAGCTTCAAGGGCTAATAGTTTTGAAATCCCGGTTCTGGTGCTAGAGGGCACTTTTAGCTTGTATACCAGTATTTGCTCCTCCAATCTACTGGTGCTACTTATATTACAAAGTAACATATATTTTCCTCTTTATATTAGATATATTTTTTGAAGGTCCGACTTAAAGTCTGGTACTATATTCATATATATATATATATATAAATATATATATATATATATAAACTACTCTTATAGTACAGCCTCCTTATGTTGTTTTGCTTTGTTGTCCTCATGTTTCTCTGAAGGCAGCAACTCGTCACTGAAGATGCCAGAGCGAACAAGCAGCAGTCGAGAGAAAGATAAAGAGCGAGAGAAAGAGAAAGGAGGGAGTGAAGGAGGAGGAGGAAGCGGTGGAGCCAAAGAGGCAGAGAAGAGGAAGAGGAGCCGAGCGGCTGAGAAATTACTGTCGTCTTCCAACCCTGCAAGTCCAGGAGGAGTCAAGAGGAGGCGCACATGAGTCAAGGATTGAGTTGAGACGAAAAAAAAAAGGAGACAGGTGGAAGGGAGACAATTGAGAAAGGGATTTTTAGAAGCTGAAAATAGAGATGGGGAATGATAGAAAGGTGAAGTATTTGGACTTTGTCTCATGTGATCACCTGTGTTCCTATAGCTGTACAGCAGACAGGAAAAAAGCAACAGTGATGTCATTAAAAGTCACTCTGCAGCCTCCGTGGTTGGCTGCCCCTCGATCGTCCACTGCTCTACAGGTCGCTCTGCTGTTTTTTTTCCATCACATGACCTCCGTGAGAGGAAGTGACACCTTTTAGATTTGTGTTTTTATACATTATTTATCGAAAGGAGGAAGCGTCGTAAGTCGTGTTGGAGACCTCCCAAGCTTTTTACACTGGCTTACGGAACTTTTTTTTTTTTTTCACATGTGAAGTAATTATAAACAAAAGATATTTGTCAATAAATAACTTCCTTCAGTTACAGTAGTTTACAATACTCAACTGAGTGGGTTAGGCTTTAAGAGAAAAATTAGCTGTTTTCATTTTTGTTGTAAATTCTGTGACATTTTTAGAGGGATTTGACTGGAAGATTATTAGTTCATTAAACAAAAGGTGAGAAGATTAAATGAGGCAAAGGCTTCAACTTTATTTTATTAGTTGAATATTTTGCCAGTTTTATGTCCCAATAGTAGTGGGCCCTTAAGTGGTGAACACTGTAGCAAATGTGTAACGGGTGGTATTAATTTAAATTCAAGAAATCTGGTTAATGGCCATAGTTAAATGGAGAAATTACATACACATTTACATTTTTAATAATGCAATAAAAGAACACGCTACAGAATGGAATTTGTCTTTTTAAAAAGTAGTGGTTCATCATTCTGTGGACATCTGAGGATAATTTTTCATGGTCCCTTATCAGGATTACCCACAGTAGTCAACAGTAATTTGTTACTATGTACTTTTGATTCTGTCTTTAACATACCATCAATGAGACGATAAAAACATTAAAAATTGGCTGATTGTGAAGACAATCCTTGTTTGTGTGTTTGCTTTATTATTTTTACTGTTTAAAATTATTTGTTGCACAAACTCATGTGTTTGTGCTACAAATAATACTCGTGTCATCACTTTGTCATCTGTAGCAAATATAAAAGTTTAATTAACTCCTCCTGCAGCCTCCAATTGGCTGCTTCAAAGTCGCTGTTTTTCCTTAATGTGATTTAGTGAGTGAAAGTGACACCTTTTAAATTGGTTTGACATTATTTTACATAATAGACAATCATCATAAAATTTGTAAACACATATCTTCGCAATGCAAGCAAGGACGAAAGCTGTAGACATCGCACCTTTTCATCAATTAGCACCTCACAAAGTGTTTATCAAACTGAAGGAGCCAGGCAGCTGAAGAATATACAGTATGGACATAACACAAAGTTAATATCAGCAACTAGAAACTGAGGAATCTGATTACACACATAATCACAATATGATTAATTTAGAACTGGATTTAGTTTCAGACAAACCTTTTTTTTGATGACATGACAAATAACCACTGCTACACATATGATCATTTCAATCAGAGGCTATGTCTCTGATTGAAGTCAACAAATTTTATTCAGGTTCTTACTTTGGTCAACTTTTATTTATTTATTGTGTCAAATCATAACAACTGTTATCCCAGGGCACTTTACAAACAATTATGCATAAAAACAAGATTCTGTAACCGGAAAAAAAACAAACAGGAAAATACACCCTGCCCTCATAGACCCTCACACCGGCTGAGGAATGACCCCCCAAAGAAACCCAGATAGGGAAATAAGTTAGAAACCTCAGGGTGACTGACAGTGGAGGGGATCCTCACCCAAGGATGGACAGACGGGCAGCAAGAAGAAAAACAAATTCAAATATATCTTTACAGGTTGTCTACACAAAAACTTGAAGTACTTGCAGAGTCAATGCAAAGGCCAAATTCTGGGTTAAGAACACAGACAATAAGGCTAAGTCCTGAGTCCAGTTTACGGCCATGGGCTCTGGGGGGGAGAACAGACTGACATGAAGACCCCGACCGAATTTGTTAGTCCTTAAATAAGGGAAACAAGTTAGGGAATAAGGAAAGAGAGAGAGAGAGAGGACAGCAAAAGAAGACTTGATTTACAGGTTCCCCAGCGCAGCATATCTAGGACAGGAGTCCACACAGGACGGTCTAAGGCCGGACCTGTAGGCTACCATGGGCAATAATGGTCCACCTCCTGGGCAAGTTTGAATCCCGGTTGTGGGGGCTTGCTCCCTCCAGTGGGCTCACAACCTGGAGGAAGGTACAGTGCAGTGACAAGTGATTTTGGTGCCAGTCATTCAGGCTGCTGCCCCCTCAACCTGGTAATGGATATGCAAGTGAAAATTGGTGGATAGAATACGGTGTATGAGCCTATTTCCAAGAATGTTTAGAACTCCACACCATCCACTTGTATGCTAACAGCGTTAGATTGTTGTCAGAAAGGGTGATACGTTCAAATCAGGTTGAACAGTTTGTAAATATCTGCTTGTAGTAAACAGACCTCTGAAAAAGGAAAACAAAAGAGTGGCAACCAAAACTTAAAACTTAACTTAAAAGATACACAATTTTTAACTACATAACTTAAGAAATGGAATCCAGAATTTATAATAATACTTAGTGAGTTATGGTCTCTATCAAAAATGCTTGGTCATAGAAAAACCAGACGTATTACCAAAATTTCAACGGGCCATAACTCAGAAACACACTTTTTGCCTATTTGATTTAATATGCACTAGGCCCAAAAATGACTGCAAAAGGAAAATACTTTTTATAGATTTGTCAAGAGAGGAAACTAAAGAGGAGAACACAGGATATAAAATACGATAATATTTGACTGATATTGTAAAGTAATCAATCTTACCCCTCCTGGGCAAGATCGCCCACAGAATCCTCACTTGTGGACATTTTGTGGACATTTCACTTTAATGTCAATTAAAGTTATCGTGTTTGTAAATATATATATATAAAACACAACCAATAAACAAGTTTAGGCTCCTGCTCCTGATCAAAGTAGATGTGTGTTTATGCTGTTGTGAACTGAAAAGAAAAGGAAACATTCATCTGGTATTTGTTTTTTTTTTATTATTAACAGTATTAGTCTACTACAACTGTAGCTTTACACGTGCACCCATACAAAAAGCCAAGGGTATGACAGTGTTCTGAAGGTACAAAAAAGAAAACAATTATCAAACTAGTCTATTTGCCTCAGAGAAAACAATACAAATGTACAAACAGTACTTTAAATATTTACATTTTACAAAAAAGAGGTTTTAAAAGACTTTTACGTAATTTCAATGTTTAAAGGTAGAAAATTAAAATCAAAGGTGTGAAAACTTGGATTGAAAAACAAGGTACTTTAAGCCACTTCATTTCCAAAGAACAACTAAGAGACATTGAATGGGTTTTGTTTCATTTCAGCATCATTCATGGACCACAGGACGTGCAGCCACAGAACCATCTCCTCCCCCTGGCAATGATCCCACCTATGACCGAGGAGGAGAAGTAGAAGTGGATCCAGAAGTGGATCCAGACAAGCTTTTAAGGTGCTGCAAATGGGGCCCTGTCTCCCCACCTTAGAATCTTTGACTGGATGAAGGAAAAGGTGTTGAAAGGTAGAACGTTGGTGGGGGGAACCCAGGATGAAGGTGATCACGTAGAGAGGCAGACACATTCTGGTGTGACACAACTGCATGATGCTATCGGTGGTGATGAAGTTCATAGTGATCGAATGGAGATTCAGAAGGTTTAGGTTTCTCAAAACCCACAAGGAGAGACTCTGGCTCAGCAGAGAGAAACAAACCAATGAAGGTACTGAGGTTTTCTTGTCTCTAACCTGCAGAACCACTCATCATATTATTCAGAGATTTAATTCTACACAAATTCTAACACTTCAGTCAATCAGCCTGAAGCCCAATTGTCATTCTCAGCGAGAGTATTGAATTATAGAATAGAATAGTCCTTTATTGGTAATGTACCTTGGGGGGTCAACAAAATAGAGAGAAGATACAGAAGTTTAAAACAAGGTAAAACACAGAGGTTTTAAAATAAATATGTACAACAGCGTTTGTTTCAAGATAAAGTATAAGAGGGACTGGAGATAGTGCAAAAACTGTTTTAAACACTGTACGAGCAAAAACTGATTAAGAACTGTGTTTTAAACATTGTAAGGGAGCTAGTGCAGGAGATTTAGTGTTCACACGTAGCAGAGGTAGTGCAAACAGATGTCAGAATGAAACATAGTTATGTACATGTACATATCTCTGTTTCATATCTGTTACTATATCTGTAATTATTCATAATTACAGATATAAGAATATAGTAATATATATATAGATATATATAGATATAGTAATATAGTATACTATATCTGTAATTATGAATAATTACAGATATAGTAACAAAAACAGACATTATTGTTTAACAAGGATGTGCAAAATAGAAAGAAAAAAAGGGGCAGTGTCTATATATATATATATATATGTATATATCTGTGTGTGTGAGGGGGTACACTCATAATGGATATACGTGGGTAGCATGTTTATGTATTTGTTTATGTATTTGTGTGCATATGTGAATACGTGAATAACCAACATACTGTTCGGACATATATTTGTCTATAGATGTGTGTATATGCATAGGCATATGTACATTTTTAGGGCAGTGGTGGCCTAGTGGTTAAGGAAGCGGACTTGGGTCTGCAAGATCCCAGGGTTTGAATCCCCCTACCGCCAAGTTACGAGTTATGAGGTGCACTGAGCATGGTATCATCCCCACACACTGCTCCCCCTCAAGAGCTGCCCACTGCTCACTTTGGTGATGGGTTAAATGCAGAGGCGAAATTTCGTTCGCTCTGTGGTGTGAATCACGTCACAATGACAAAAAAGGAATTTAATCTTAATCTTAATTTGGGTGTGTTTGAATGTAGTTATATACAGTCCTGGAAAAAATGTTTAGACCACTCTTTCTTTAATTTCTTGTCCATTTAAAAGTCTGCTTCCACTTAATCTACATTAATCTGGACAAATATAACAACAACAAAAAAGGCTCATAATTCAGTTTAATTTCAGAGCTGATTTCTGGCCATTTTGCATGGTTTTATTGACAGTGACAAAAATCACTTCCGTTCCTACATCACTAGCAATAACATTGTACTGACAAATACAGTGCTTTTAGTCATTGCATGGTTTTGTGTTCATTGTTTCCCCAGGTGATAAACCTTTAGTGGAACAAGGCATTAAGATGAACAAGGAATTGAAGAAAACAGCAGAGTGGTCTAATCATTTTTCCATGACTGTATGTATACGTGTGTGGGGGTATACACATACACATGATAATGATCATTAAAGAATACTATTATGATGTAATATTGTCATAATCATGAAATATGATAAAAATGACAGAAAATTAGAATTGAGATTGTGAATACTCAAAAGCAATGACTACAACTTAAGCTACTAACACTACCAGCATTAACCTTCCCACTTTTATGTGTATGTTTACCACTAACCTTACCTACTAAGATCCACTGTTCACTGTTCTGGTTGCACATACCTTAACCCACCCATATTGTTCCTATTGTAATGGTCTGTACGTCTTGTATCTTTTGTTCGTTGCTGTTCTGCTGCTGGAGCTTTTATTAAATAAGACGTTCCTCTTTAAACCACACGAGAGCAGTGTTGAGCTATATTTTTTATCTATCTATCTATCTATCTATCTATCTATCTATCTATCTATCTATCTATCTATCTATCTACTGTATCTAGTGATGTGTTAAAATGTCTGTGCCTTGACATTATATTTGAAATTCTTCTCAATTCCCCCATTGTAGGGGAAAAAACGTTCTTGTCTGGTGTTCTCTTATATTATGATTAATATATATATATATATATATATATATATATATATATTGATTCATGCTGTGAGGTGTCTTAGTGTGTACTATGTAAAGGCTATGCTTTTTTTTCCTCTCTTTT
>JAFBJS010002699.1:182865-194461 GCA_016785265.1 Paraplagusia blochii | reverse complement strand
CAAATTAGGAACTGAGCGAACCGCAGTTCACCGCCAGAGACATGGCACAATATATCATCATGAGCCCACAATTGTACAAACACATCATTGGTATTTGCGAGCCTGTGGAAGAAGTGCTCCAGCCTCAGCCTGGCCTTCACACAGATAGATAGATAGATAGATAGATTTTTTTAGATTTTGCAATGGAACAGATGTGATCCAACTTCAGCACAAAACAAACAGCTACAGTGTAGCTGTCACACTCCACTAAAACTTAAGAAGTTATACAATGGCCATATCATAATGAACTTCCCTTTTCCCTTCCACTCTGCCACCACTGATGTTCAGATAGATAGATAGAAAGATAGATCTCATTAGGGAAACCATGTGCATCAACCCTTATGTGAGCTAAAGCAGCTGTTCGCTGTGGTCAGTTAAGGAAGAGTTGTTATACACCTGGAATGAATCAGGTTAATCAAGAAAGCTAAGCTTGAAAATGTTGTTGACATCCAACCTGACAATGTCAGACGGGTTGTACCACATCACCCCAGCAGTCTGTTTGACACCTGCAGGTGTAGGAGTCAACCATCTGGTGTCTACTCTTCCTTGGTCATGTTGGAGAATATAATCATTTCTATTTTTATAGTGATAGGCTCACTGTGCTAAGTAGCCAAGGTTGTTAATGAACCTGTGCACAGTGTTTCTGTATTGCAATCTTCATGAGACCTAACGCCTGATATTTTCATGTGTCATTTGCAAATACTGCATAAACTATATCTTTACTAATACTCAGTTCTGATAAAATCCAATGGAATGTGTGTAGGTGTATTGTATCAGCAACTTTTAAAATATTTGTAAATAATAACTGGTCAATTGCAGTTGTTGAATTCCTTCTTTCTAATTTAACCCTTCTTTACAGAAAACCTACATTACAACATTTATTTATTAGAATCATTTAGTTTTTGGGAGATTTCCTAAATTGATGTTTTTTTTTTCATTCACCAAAACTCTTTTTGAATTGGACTCTTACTACAGTACTCCAGAAAAGAAGAAAGAAATATAAAAAGATTTTTCTCCTAATGAAAAGGTTTAAAGGTTGGGATGGACCCGCCTTGAGTCATCTATGACACATGACGCCTGTCTCTCTGTCTATTCCTCTGTGAAAGGAGGGTGTCAAGATAAATGACCTCCCTTTGGAAACTTTTGCTAAAAACTGTTGCTTTTAATTGTCTAAAGTCGACATTTGAAGTCACTACTGTACTATAGTATTACTACAATGGTGATCATAAGCACTGGTCAGACTGAAGGTGGAAGAGTTTAAAGATACTAGTAAAAATAATAATGTAATATACAGTCATGGAAAAAATGATTAGACCCACTCTTTCTTTAATTTCTTGTCCATTTAAAAGTCTGCTTCCACTTAATCTACATTAATCTGGACAAATATAATAACAACAAAAAAGGCTCATAATTCAGTTTAATTTCAGAGCTGATTTCTCGCCATTTTGCATGGTTTTAATGACAGTGACAAAAATCACTTCCATTCCTAAATCACAAGCAATAACATTGTACTGACAAATACAGAGCTTTTAGTCATTGCATGGTTTTGTGTTCATTGTTTCCCCCAGGTGATAAACCTTTAGTTGAACAAGGCATTAAGATGAACAAGGAATTGAAGAAAACAGCAGAGTGGTCTAATCATTTTTTCCATGAATGTATAGTGTTCAGATATGGACCGAGGATAAATATATTTACCAAATGGAAATGCACAATTGCAGACCTGAAAGTCACTGAAAACAAGTTCGAATCCCTGTTAGGCCAGCTGACTTCCAGTGGGCTCCCCACCTGTAGGAAGGTACACTACGGTGCAAAGTGATTTGGGTGGCAATTGTGGAGACTGCTGCAAGTAATGGATAAGCGGATGAAAACGGACGGACTGACTTTTTACAGGTTATTCCATCTTCTTACTGTAAGGATCAATGTCAGAGAGGAGATGTTAAGCTATCTGAGCAAATGAAGAGAAGATGTCCGGGCGTGGATGTGAAGACAGTAATCCCGATTAATTCAGGAAGATTGTATTGCACTCAATTTAAGAAAATAAAAAATAAAAAAAAATGTTTAGGTTCATATATTGATGACATGCTGTTTACAAAGAATAGCAAAACCACATGGATCTCATTCTTTAGCTCTGAATATTAAAAGCACATTGGAAAAAAAAAAAACATGAATTCCACCTCCACTCTCTTCAACTGACCTCACAACAGAGCACTTTCCAATGAAAATGATGATGCCGGTCATGATGACTAACAGGATAATGATGATGCTGACTTGGTGATGAGACACATGGTGGAGGCGGATGTTTTGCACAGCTGATGGGGGTTCTGACAGGGATGACGTGCTCCTACCTCCAGTGGTGCAGCCTTGGCCTTGCAGGTGTCAATTGCAGTCTGATCCGATGCCGCTGGGATCTGTGGGAGGAAGAGCTGTTCAGTTCTGTGCCAAGTTTTTTTTTTTTTTTTTTTTTACACACACAACTCAGTTTCAGTATAGAAACAGTGACACTGCTGCTGCCGCAACAACTTCCCACCACAGCACTTCAAACTGTAGTTTGCAGAAACTCTTCATCTGAAAGTTAAAGCTGTTGACATCAGAAATGTGTAGGTTGAGGTGCAAAAGGTAGCGTAGGGAGGGAAGGGTATAAATCAGCAGGAAGTGTTTAATTGACTGGAAAGGTAGTAATTTTGTCTGGTATTCACAGAGATTTTAATCTGTATTTAGCTGCCTTTTTTTTTTCTCCTGACACAATGACAAGTAATTGTTAGTTTGTCAGCTTATAATCAATTAGTCTCTACAAAATACATGTTTGATTGTGACTAAACATTGGAACAAAAAAATATCAGACATCGATGACAGGTCCGGTCTCTGTAGGCTTGGACTGCCTGTTGGTATAGAATCAGTGACAAAAACGTCAGAAAAACTAAACCAGAAACATTATAATCTTTTTTTCGTTCCAGAACAGAAACGCTACTCTCAAAATAATGATAACCAGTTAAAAGTGGTTTTATTTTGTCTTTGACAATCCTCTGTAGCCCGAATTCTAAGTCTTTGGTCTCCTAGTCTAGTCTATGGTAGCCTACGATGACCTGATGCGATTGACTTCCTGTGATGTTCACTGACTGAATGGAGAGAGTGGGTGGACCAACGGACTATATGGGGAGGACTGACTACCAACTAGGGCTGGGTTAAAAAAAATAGACTAATGGATTTTAATATATATATATATATATATATATATATATTAATATTGATTCATTAATCCAAAAATCGATCTTTTTTTCCTTGTTTTCCCAACAACTTTACGTGTGCTCATGCACCACAGGTGATTACATATTTACGTGGTTACGTAACACACTCGCACGTAAAACGAATGTAAAAACAACATGGCACTAAAATCTAAAACTAGAGTCTGCCTTGTAATTTTGGGTCAAGTCATGCTAAATGAAAAATGCATGATGGATTAATATGACTGCCTTGAGTAAATTTGTGATGGAAATAAATGTAAAAAAAATATTTTTTTATTAGCAAATGGATTATGTTTCAATTTTAGCTTTGTTCTTCTGAGAACAATGTTGGTAACTAGAATTGATATGACAAAAACTGAATCGAAAACCGAATCGAATCGAACCTTTGTGAATCGAATCGATTTAAACAATTTGAATCAATACCCAGCCCTACTACCAACTACTGTCACAACAATAAGAGGTCAATATCGTTGTCTGTCAGTATGGAGAATGTTAGTTTCAGACACAATATAAATATATTTGTCCATGTTAATGATGGGCTGATCAATGTTAAATATTGTAAATTGGTAGAAATGCATTATTAAGGGCCTGCCTCGTTGGACTACAGTATTTCCTTGGTGAAGAACAATTGAACTCATTCTATATATTAGCCACTGCATGTATTTTGAAGGGAAGACATTCTGAGAATCCCATGGGACAACATTTCCAGTTTGCCCCGACAACAAACAAGTCTAAATGCAACCTTGAGGGATGTGGAGCTGGAATTAAGAAAAGCAATTGAGGAATTTGCAGAGACATGTCCATTGAAGGAATCTGGACATATCCAATATTATCAATATTATTGGCAAAAAAAAAAAAAAATCTGGTTCAAAGCCCTGGTTATTTTAACAGTTATAGCAAATGGGAAATATACATTAAAACTAGACTAACTTTCTAATTTTCTAATTTGTCTGTTTTTTTTATATATATTTTTTTATATCTATTCCTGTGTTTAATTGTCTGAACCTGTCAACAAATTTCCCTTGTTAAACCCTGTCATAATCATAATGACACGTTGCCATATTGTCATTAAGGTGTAAAATAAAAACATCTGTTCCAGCAATTGTCAATTTGAAACAGCCGATCAGACTATAAACAGTTCCTCGTGATGAGAGAACAGAAATCTTGGTACCATTATCCACACTCTGTACCAGATGCACCAAGATATTGACCATTCCCCAGAAGTCCTCTCAGACTAAATGGACCATTGCTTTTGAAATTGCCACTTAACCCACATGAACACTTTTATTCCGACTCAATGTGCCTTCGTAAATATGTAAAATGTCCTCAGCATTTATACACAGCCCTCTACAACCAGGCTGAAGAACACGGACACCATGGATTTTTGGATATTATGACATATGAATGAATGAGAATCTTCACAGACCTAAAGAACATACATTTTCCTAGATGTCCTACATGCTTGTCCTACATTAGTCCCACGTGTCTTGACTATACAAGAGGTGTTAAGATGTTTACAAAATGTTAATATTGAGGTTTTATTTGTGTCAGCAGACCTGTTGTTATTATTATTATTATCATTATTATTATTATTATTGGCAGTAATAATTGCTGTTACTACAGATAGGTGATATTGCACCAATTCCATAATTTTCTGAAGGATATTACAGAGGGATCTATCTACAGATGGATAGATTACCGTCATTTCCGGACTATAAGCCACACACAATACATTTTTTAAAGGAAAAAACATCTTGTACATACATAAGTTGCACCTGACTATTAGCCGCATGTGCATGTTTTTGCATTTTCCATGATGAGGGTCAGTTTATGCTAATTTTATTTATGTAAAAAGCGTGTTACCATACGTTATACTTCTTCTTCTTCTATGGTGTTCATTGGCGGTTGTAACTTGCGTCTTCCTAGACACCACTTCTTACCTTTTCTGCTCGAGCAGTTAGAAAAAATACATACATTAGCCGCAGCTCTGCATAAGCCGCAGGGTTGAAAATGTGTGACAAAAGTTGCGGCACCTCTCGATTACTATTTGGGACATTAGGAAATAAATGTTATCCAATTACTTAATTCCTTCTAAATGAGGTAAATTAGTAAAACTGAAGAATGATTTTTTTCAACCCAGTTTTATAGAAACCCAAATCATGGTTTGACTGGCATCAGTCCCCACACTACATCAGGGGTTTTGGAACCTCTGATTTAGATCTTTGCTGTTCAATTTATCAAAAATATAGGGTCTGGACCATTAGTTGTTGGCACACGTATGTTTGTTGGCTGTTAATCTTCTGCAGTGGCAGGGTTTTTCCGACCGTTTTAAATGCAGGCCGTAATTATGAGCAGAAAACAATTGTCTCCCTGTTTTTTCTTTCCTCAGAATTATTAGCGCAGCAAAGCCTGTAATTATTGTAAAAGAAAAAAAAAAAAAAAAAACAGGGCTTAATTTAGTTGATCTTCTTAATTTGTGAGGCCAGCGAGCTCTGTCAGGCTGCACCACACAGCCTCTAATCCCAAACCTACTGTACGAAGACATCATTAGCCCCGTGAATTATGTTTCCTGTCCTCGCGGAGAGCGTTTCATAAATGTATTCATGACTTTGAATCTTCAGCTCGAGCTGGGTTGTGAGCAGCTGAAGTGGGTCAGCACCACGCCACGGTTTCTCATCTATAACTACCCTTGGAGGCCCAGTTTGTGGCCCACACAACAGGGACAAACAACCGACACTGTGATGCTGTCTCAGAGTGTCGATTGAAAGGCAACAGGGAATTCAGATCCCAGGTTACAAATATATCAATTCTTTCGACTCTTTATAGAGTTTTCTTTTACTCATAGTAAGGATTTACAGCCAATTACATCACATTTCATGTTAGATCATTGGGGACTGGCAAAGCATTAAATTGAATGTGCACTGGTGGTGGGAGAGGACACCACAGGGAGCTCTTAATGATGTCAGTCCGCAGCAGGGTTTGTCCAAAATCTTTTCAAGGGGAATCAATGTTCAGGAAACTAAACATCACAGGCCTCAGCTTCTCCTCACTAATGGTTGGTTATGAACACTAATGTACTGTGGCTCGTACATAACATGGTGTGAAGCAAAAAAACACAGAAGACTAAAGCAGAAAGATTTAGTTTGAGACTCTATTTCTTCTTTCTTTCTGATTAGCAGAACAGTAAACACCGTTTGAGTTAGATTTTTGGATTTGGATTGGCTTTTTGATTTATAGCCATCAGGAGCCTCCGGAGTAATGATGAACTATAGTGCATATCAACAACATGGAGTAATACCGCGTTGTGCTTCCATGTGATGTTATGGTGTTTGAATGAGGACCCCAAAAAATGCCACCAGTTAAAGACTTATTTATGAAGCAGATTTTTAAACACAAGGCTAATAGTCACTGAACAGAGTGCAAGACAAGGAGGAGATTGATGGATGCAGTGAGGAAGGACATGGGGGTAGTTGGAGTTAGAGTATAAGATCTGGAGGACAGGGGGAGATGGGAAATGTTAACTCGCTGCCGCAACCCCTGAAAAGGTTGACAGCCAAAAGGAAAGAAAAAGAAAGCAGTGCGTTCTACTACTACTATTATTCCATTAATCAAAGAACCCGAAAATGATAGATATTGGTGCAAACAAGACGAGACACAACCAAGGATGGTGGACACCAAAATCAACCCACTATTAAACTGAGACATGACGAAGACACAACAAAAAGTTTAATGGAATTTTGAAAGAGAAGTGTAAAAGTGAGTGGATTGTTTAGAATTTTACGTTTAATGGAGTTTGACACGTCCAAACATTTAGTGTTGCTCACTGCATTTTATATTCTACAATGGCTTATGGTCCGGAAGATATTGATAAATGTGTTGATCAATGTGCTGAATATAATGTAATGTATTATCGGAAGAGTAACTGGTAGAAAGTCTGTCCCCATTCTGTCCTTTGTGTGGAGTTATTCAATGTGATGACTACCTGTCTCTGCCATCAATCTCACTGGTTTCCCCTGGTACTATGCACACTCTACTACATTCTTGTCAAAATCAGTGTTCTGTGTTTGACGTGAAATCATCTGTGATCTGTGTCTATGCGTTATGTCCACGGTTCATGTTTCATGTGTTCATGGTCGTGCCTTGTTTTCCCGCTACTCTGGGGTTCAGTTTGTTTCTAAGAATCCTGTTAGCAGATGTATTCTAGTTTTATAATCTAGGTAAACTTCCTGCACCTGAAGAAAGTCTCCTTCGTGTTGCATTCAGGGCCTTCCTGCTTACAGTGTTGGCACAATGTGACCCACTTAAAAGGATTATATTAGAGATGAAAATATTAAGTTTGAAGAGCAACTGCCAAAAAGATGCATGGAATTGAGGAAGGTCACTTTAAAGCGAAGTAAGCAAATGATTAAATATAAAATAGTTCAAGAAACACCTATTTAAACTCACTTTATATGGTCTCCAGATGGAGGCGTGGGGTCATATGAGTTTGGGGCAGTTGGTGGCCTAGTGGTTAATGAAATCGAATCCCCCTACCGCCAAGTTACCGGTAGGCATGGTATTGCCCCACACATTGCTCCCCGGGTGCAGGCTCGACCAGCTGCCCTCTGCGTTGACCCTCACTACAATGATGGGTTTAATGTAGGGGCATAATTTCTTGAAGGATAATAAAGTTATAAAATTAAATAAATAAATAATACCAATAGATTGAACTAAATGTGAATACCAAAATATACACAAGGAATAAATTCACAGATTAATTTGTGCCAAAAATAAAAAATAGTTTATGTTGGATTGTGATTATAACAACACAAAATAAATGCAAGGCGATAGCAGAATCTGCTGGCATGTGATTTTACACCGTAGTGTCTGAAGCACATCGGTTTCTGTGTCCATGTGTTCACCCCTGGTGTGTGTGCTACACCTAAAGCTATAGCAGCCTACAATACCCATATATATATATAGCTTTGGTTGACGTACTCTGGACATGAACTGACCATCCACACATGTTGCACAGTTTGTGCACATAAATGAAAAAGATAAGAAGTGCTGTAAGCCGTTCAGTGTCTATAAATATTGAGGTTGCTTGAGGTGTTTGTTGTGCTGTCTGTCCGTTTTTAGGATGTAGATCACGAGTTCAAGGTAGGTAGGTAGGTAGGTAGGTAGGTAGGTAGAAAGAACTCTATTAATCCCTCAGGAGTATCCCTTGGGGAATTTTGGGGACTCAAAGTTACGGAAGTTACACTTACACCAGAAGTCCTTGTAAGGATTTGCGGAATCCCGTAACCGGAAAACACCAGGATATACGTAATGCTATTAGGTCAACAAATGAGAATATAAGCTGGTGATTGGAAGGATGATTAGGAGGAGATCCACATTGCCCACCGTTCCTCCAGACAGACCGGTTGCTGTACTTCATTGCATTAAACAACATCATCGAGGCTCAAGTCTAAATGATGTCAAAAGGCAGATTAGGTAAGTTAAGTTTATCTAAACAAAGTTTATATCAATAGTCCTGGCATTTTACATATCTGATCAACAGCAACAATTTATCAATAGTTTGTAATATCTGATACACAATAAATCTGTCTTTTCCAGATAATTTATCATCAGCCATCTGTGACACAGAGATTCCACAAAAAGCAGCTGAAACTGTGAAGTCAGCAAAATGAGAAGCGTAAAAGCGGCATGTACCTGTAGGTCCCGAACCCCTCTGTCAGTGAACGTCAGCACGTAGATCATGGCCTGGCCGCCCACGTACAGTGTGTCAGTCCCTTCATCGTGGTACATGCTGATGTAGTTTTCAGGCTTGATGAAGTGGAACCTGGAGGGCTCTGTGTGGGAGAGAATAAAATGCATTAGAACAGCGAGCTTCAGGAAAACATCACATCCAAAACTCTTATTCATTCATTTCTTCTGTCCTCATCGTCATCTTTTATTTTCCCTGTCTGTGCACAGTTTGTGTTTGCTTTACATTATTCTCATCGCAGTTTCTCATTTCAGAGAGAAACTGTCATCATCCGCTCATTTCCCAATGCTGGCTTCTTCATCCTCCTCAGTGAATCACAATAATCGTGTTGATTTTCACATTTGTTACAACTGTCAAAAAGGTTTTCTTATAAAAAAATATAAAAACTAAATGTGTAATCGTACCTGTGTAAGCATTTCAATTGCACCCGTTTGGTCTTACATGGCTAGGAAACCACATAAGAACCTGAAAAAGTTGCACTCAGGAGTTACGTTTAATCACTTGCATGAGTTAAGACCAGTTAAGGTGAAAGACTTTTGCTAGGCAACGGAACAAAACTCAAAACTCTTAAAAATTGTCCAGATCCAGATAACTGAGAATCCCCAACCTCAAACTTTCTGCACCAAATTCAAACTCATGTGCCACAAAATCAAATACAGTGGTGCTTCAGCTTTTGAACGCTTCAGCCCTCGACCGACTGAAAACTCGACCCAAATTTTCGAGAAATATGTGCCTCCACTTTCGACCGGATTTCACCTTTCGACCGGCCCGAGTCAAGCCGAGAGGGCATTGGGGCAGCCGCCCTCGGCTAAGTCAAAGCCAAACCGTGTGCATTCTTTCTCATTCAGAATTCAACTCAATTCAATTCAAGATACCAGATGAAATGGAATAATTGTTGTTTATCTTTACTAAGGAAAAAGAGTTGGCTGAAGACAGCATCACCGAAGCATTGATCAGTGAAAGGGCTCTCGCTATTTATGATCGAAAAAAAAAAAATGTGCGGGTACGAGCAGCGAGTGTTGAGTGATGTAAAGGGCTTTACTTTTAAAGCAAGTCGTGGCTGGTTTGAAAAGTTTAAGGAGAGAACTGGTATCCATCGTGTGACTAGACATGGAGAAGCAGTGAGTTCGGACCAAAAGGCTGCCGATAAATATGTGGTCGAGTTTGCCCGGTGTGTAATGGCTGTTTTAATTGCAATGAGACTGGTCTTTTTTGGAAAAAATGCCGGCCAATACGTACATCACGAAGGAGGACAAAAAGAAAAAATATACATCTACATGCTTAGGACTAAATTGCTGGTTAGATACACATTTTATTGAAAAAAAGTGGACTTTTCATATGGGCCAGAACAGATTAATGAGTTTACCATTATTTCTTATGGGAAAAATAATTTCAGACCTCGACCAAATCAGACCTCGACCACCAACCTGGAACGGATTATGTTCGAAAGCGACTCTGTAGAGCGACAATTGAATACACTGGAGGTCTGACAAACCTTAGCAGTCACCCGGAGAGACGGCAGAGTGGGACTGATGACTGGGTGACGGTAACACTGGCATATGAAGCCAGAATAGTCTCAAAAAGAACATGCGCGTTAACAGGGATCCACGTGCGTATTCTGAGAAGAGCACACAAACAACGCTTCACACGTCAAAATACGTTTGTGAATTGTGGTACGCACATGCAAATCGTGCTTTTAATTTGTGAAACTACGCGCGCGCTAATTAGCATTTTTGAGACTCATCTTACGACCACATTTGTGAGCATAATTTTGCCACGTCACTACGTCACCAGCCTATCAGAAGTTTCACTAGTTTGCAGCCAATCACACAGCTGTGTCCCCAGAGGGTCCGTCTGTGACGTCACTAAACTGCATCCAAGAACCAAGTTCCCGTCCTACGAAAATGGCATCTGAAAGCGGCAATGGTGACCATTTGGGTGTAAGTATGTAAGCATGCTATCACATGTTACTTACAATTGAATGCTCGAATAAAATACAAACGTTTTTCCAACCGCAGTTCGGCAGCAACTCGGCAAAGTCCAAGGCAATAATAGAATCTATCACTCTATCACCCGCTCGAAGAGCAACACTACCAGGCTAGCGTCGCTAGTATTGTGCAACCATCGGAACGCGAAAGTTCCAGTTCAGAGTCGGACTTTGAACCGGATCCTGACTCCTCGGCTGAGGAGTGGTTTCCGTCAGGATCTGAAAGCAGCAGAGATTTGCTGCCAGATCTGCGGGACATCAGTCACCGTTCTGCTTGAATTTTCTTTTCTGCAGAAAAAGTTTGTTTTCTCTGTATATTGGTCAAAATCAGGTGTTTTCGCTGAAACCACCCTATGTTCTACAGGACTGTCTCAGAAAATTAGAATATTGTGATAAAGTTCATTATTTTCTATCACAATGCCGTTAGGGCTGCGGTCATCTCTCTTGGTTGTGCAGCGTTTCCTGCCACATTTCCCCCTTCCAACAGACTTTTTATGAATGTGGTTTGAAACTGCACTCTGTGAACAGCCTGCTTTTTGACAAATTTCTTTTTGTGTCTTACCCTCCTGATCGAGGGTGTCA
>JAFBJS010002699.1:111830-172899 GCA_016785265.1 Paraplagusia blochii | reverse complement strand
GAATAAAACCGCATATGAACGAGATCTCGTTATATAACCAGGTGATCAAATTGAAACTGGACCATGGTTAGACTAATGCGCATTCTCTCCCTTATTATGTGTGAATGCAGAGCGGGTATTGAATGTGCAGTGAATACCAAATTAAACTGAATGTGAATGCAAAGTGAATCGAATGCGGGTTAGTTAATACGGGATCGAATCCTGAATTACATACTTCGGGATTCGATCCCGAATTGAATGAGAAAACAGTGTTAAATGGTTTGGCTACATAAGCCCAAACCAAACATGACGCGAAACTCTTAACAATTCCTAACATGGCAAGACAGATCAAAACAATACCGGACTGACCAACCAACACGACGACCAACCTATACAGTGATCCAACGGAGACTGAGTGAGGGAGAGGGGGATATATACTAAGGACACCAGGTGGCACGAGTGAGACTAATGACGCACACAGGTGACTGTGATAACACTAATTACCCAACACCAGAACACAGCAGGGAAAAGTTCACACGGTTCCTCACATGGTTTATAATGTTAATCAATGTTTTTGATTCTTCTGTCCAACACAAGACATTTTTTTAATATTTAAAATGCTGAACAAAGTATCATACAACTGTTTCAGACAAAACTGTAAAAAATAAATGTGGATTTTTTTTTTAGGGATATTAAAGTAGTGTCTTTATGTTGTACACAGTTATTTATAGAATGCCTTTAGTCTGGTATCACACTAATTCAGAGGAAATCACATGCATATATCGGTATTGGTTAATATCGGTATTGGAAATTAAGCATTTGGGCAATATCCACAATATCGTTATCGGCAAATGTTGATATTAGGCATCCCTACCACAAACACAAATACTTCACTAAGCATTTTCATGGGTGTCAAAACTTAAACCTACAAATGAACAAAGTCCCCTTCTTTCTATACTTGACAGGTTAAAACCTGGGTGTTGGGGAGAAAATCTAAGCTTTATATATGAATAATGTTTCATTAACGCGAAGACTTGATGTAGATTGTGATACTCATGGGAGGGAGGACGCTTTTGACTTCTAACAAACACGTTTCTAACTATGCTACTGTGGCTAATTGAAGTAAAAACAAACAGTTGTTATTTGCTGCAAATGGAGAGCGAAAAGAGCCAGAGAGCTTTCTAACAGAGAGAGAAGGTGAAATCAATCAACGGCTGAACTTTGGCGAAGGCTGTGATATTTGGGCTACAACTGCAGATGTCAAATAACTCTGATGTGTGTTGTTGTTGTTGTTGTTGTTCCTTTCACTCGCCGTGTCTATATCTACGGCGTCGACTCAATGTCTGCACTTTTTTCCTAATGCTTCTTTGCTCTCCAGCCCGTGGCACTGTCAACCTTCAAAAGTAGATGCGGGAATAAAATTTTTCTTTTCCGCTTTGGAGTAAATCAGAGTTTCAATTTCCCTATAGCTCAAAGGAAAGTAGTGTTGGTGTACTGCAGCCAGAGGGGTTGGTGTTTGAAAGTAAATTATAGAGGAACACTGTTCTTCTGTATAAAAAATATCTGTTTTATTTCTGCAAGAAATCATATTAAAAACCTAATGATTTAGTATAAGTAGAACTCAGGCCTAAAAATACTTTTGGGGTTAAAACAATACATTTGCCGTAGTCATCATCTTTAAGTAGTTTCTACTTGAAAAAAAAAAAAAAAAAAACTCTAGGAAAATACTTTTTACACAGAACCATGTTTGTCGTAACATAGATTCAACAGTGACAATGTCTTCCCATTGAATATTTGAGCTGTCAAGTCAGGTGGAGACATACACTTTAAGAAAGGATTCAGATAAAATACTTTTAGTTTACAGTCTATGAATATGCTTTTGGTTAAAAACTTGTAGAAAATGAAATCCTTTACCCATTTACAGTAGAATGGCAAGAAAAGTTCCTAAAATGATGGACGACCTGATGTAATTCCATCCTCATTCAGACACTCTATAACTATAAAATGACACATTTTCTTACATTTGACACTTCCAATTTTTCTACATTTCTCTGCAATGTTGGCACCAGATCTTGGTAGCCGAGTATGAAGGAGTTCCATCTTTATCTGCAAACTTACAATTCATAATGATGTCTTGTTAGAGTATTATACTCTAATTATATAACATATTATACTTTGAGTGGCTATATAATTCTTATATAGTTCCTACCACATCATTCCCAGAGTCAAATCTTTCACATTAATCAAGTATTTAGTACAATCTCTCATTGTTTTTGTGAAACTTTGCTGAGGAGACGGGTGCTGTCCATGGTGCTGAAACGCAGCTCTATGCACATATTAACATTCTCGATGTAACAGCCCCAAAATATGATGACAGAGCAGAAACTAAAACTTAAGACTTTAATGTTCAGAAAGTTTCAAACCTCATTTCATACAGTTTTTATCCCATGCATCCTCAGTGCAGAACTTCAGGCGATTTAGTCTAAATGAGAGTATCACTCTTGACTGCGTTCAAGAGGATTTTATCTGATTTCATCTTTCGATTTTGCAATTAGACCAACAGGTCAATACATATCTCCTGCATTTTTGCAGATGACGATGAAGAAAAAACACTTTGAGCAGCTAAAATCAGACCACATACAAAAGCTTTTTCATAGGTATACTGTACTTTGGTCACATGTCAGTCCTCCGTTGGAAGTAATTAGTGTGTTTCAAAAGACCTGGCATAATGAGTAAGTATGTTGTGATTCAGTTTTCCACCTGCTGTTTAAACAAAACATCAAGTTGGGTGCAGTCGTGGAGAATGCTGCCCCTGCAGCAACGCATAGGCCGGTAATAATGGATGGATGGATGGAATACATATTCTTAGAGCAACCTCTTAGAGCAGGCATGGGCAAACTAAGGCCCAGGGGCCAGATGTGGCCCGTTGGGCTTTTTTATGCAGCCCGCCAACTTTGTCCAAATCATATCATTTATTTATTTTATCATTATACCACTGTCGATTCCCTGCAATAAGGCATTTCCCCAGTAGCTGACATCATAAAGGTTAGTAGGAATGTAGGATTTTAGGTTTTATACATGTCATTTATCTTAGTTTGATGGAACAATTAATCTTCTTACTACTTACTCCAAACTTGGCCCTCATGTCTAATTTTAGGACCAATTGTGGCCCGTGAGTCAAAAAGTTTGCCCATGCCTGTCTTAGAGCAACCGAGTACAGAAGCAACTCAGTGAACTGTCCTCCTACCTACTGTAGTCACTAACTAGGATAAGGAATCAACATAATTTCCATTACTTGTTGCTTTGCTGTGTTCATTTCTGACATCTCTCACATGTTTAATCAATGGACTTGGATTTCTCAGTGAAAATGCTACAACACCTGTTACACTGAATCTCTTGATTCACACCAGCAGTTGGTCTGTATCACCTGACACAACAACAGCAGCTCAACAGAGTGGAATATTTTTTATTTTACACCCCAAAGACCAAACTATAGACCGAGCACTGAACCATGGAAATGAGAAAAATGTCTGAAGTTATTATTTTTTTTTTTTACATCCATGGATGGGTTCTTGAACCTACTGTGTGTGAGTATACTGATAAGTCCCAGGCTTTTGTAATTGCAGTACAACCAGTTTGATTGATATGACACACACGTCTGGATTGTCAATCTGCATCTCCAACCTACACCACTTATCCCTTGAAAGGGGAGGAAAGGAAGGGGCGCGCTCCCAGGTACACACACACACACACTTTGATTGCTGAATACATCAGGGGACCGCATGAAGAGTAAAAAAAAAGCGTGAGAGGAATAGATAAAGGAGTCATCCTGGAATTTTCCATTCATCGCCCTCTCTCTCCCGCTCTCTGTGTGTGTCTCTGTCCCTCACTCCAACCTCACCCTCCCTTTTCCCCTTTATCCTCTCTCCTCCTTTCCTCCTTGTATATTTTTCCTATTTGTGTATTTACGGTTCTGCTGCTGGCCTAAAACAACCCCCCTCTCTTACTGGAGCCTGTCTCCTGTGCTGCTGCAGTGTAGAAACAGCTGCCATGTCCCGCATTGCAGCTCAGAAAAGGACTGAAGGGGGGAGCAACCGAGAGTGTGTCAACCTCCGAAGAGTCATATATCTCAGTAATGATGCTTTCTAGCGTTTACATGCGGGTCCATCTCCCCTCACCCTCCTCCATCCTTCCCTCCCTCCATCTCTGTTTAGGGCCAATAATGGACGGGCGCCATCATGGTCCTCCTGCAGGCAGAGGACACCAGGGCTGCTTCAGTGCGCCCCTGCCTTTTTTTTTTATTGCGCTCGGTGCGTTTGAAGGTGAGACCACGGGGGAAGCGGACAGTTATTGCCTGGTGCTTAAATTAGAAAAGGCTAAATCACGCAGATCCGCGTTCTTAAAGAAGCACTGACCTAATGGTGACATCACCGGAAAAGCTACAAGTTGCGCAAAGCGGCTCCAAACCACCAAATATAGGAAATAATGTGATCTTCATTATAAAAGTGTGTTTTTTATATGAAAGTCATTTCAGGAGATTGGGTGAACATGTGAGGATGTGGCCTGGATGATGGAAGGAGCGAGTAATTTACTGCTCGGGTCAGTAGGGAGTGGAGGGAGGAGGAGGTTGGAGAAGGAGGAGGAGAGTGAGGTTCTAAAGAAATTAATCCAGAGGTGGCCCCTCGGAGGAGGCTTCCTCTCTCTCCGTGTGTATGTGTGTGTGTGTGTGTAGTTGTGTTTGTGTACTTGGTGCAGAGAAACGACACAAAGAAGTTTAAAAACACACTACCCATCACATCATCTGAGAATGACGCTGTCACTCTCATCCTCATCTCATCCTCTCATCCACCTCCAACCAAACACCTTCACCGTGAAAACACAACCTCCACCATGTATAATATTATCCGCCAATGACTGAAACATAGGGAAAGAACCAGCTTTCCTTACCGTGAACAACAAATTTCAGCCGAGGTGACTTTCCGGCGAAGACGGTGGCAAACAAACACAGCAGGATGGCAGACTTCATCTTCCAGAGGCGGTCAGTCGTCTGCAGTCAGTCGGTCAGGCAGGAAAAATAACGAACCAAGGGTTTAATCAACCTCACACTTCTCTGATCCCCTTCTGAAATCGATTCTTCTCTCCTTCCAGATTTGCTGCTGCGGCTGCTGCGCCCTGGATCTCTGTCCCGGATCCCGATTCTCTCCCGTGCGTCTGCTCCGCCGGCACTTCAGTTTGGAGAAGTCGGGTGTCTCTCAGGCTCCACCTCGCTATCAGAGGGAGTGAGGGGGGAGGAGAGAAGGGGAGAGGAGGTTCTCAACTGAGCGGAGGGAGAGGACGGAGAATGGGATTAGGAAAAAGGCGATCATGAAGTGAAAACATCTAGATTAAAAACGTGTTCTAAGGCGTCGGACCTGTTGCTGTGGGAGATACGATACTTACACCGTGTGTTTGTCAGGAGGAGAATTGTCACGATTTTTCACGACAAATATTGTTTATAAAGGAATGCTGTCAATGACTGTTACTGACAGCATCACATCTCGTCGGTGTCTTTCTATTGATTACGTCATATGACAAGCAGCTGTTATTTGAAAGTGATTTGGTCATATTGGGAGTCATCACAATTACAGATTTGCTTGAACAAATATTGTGATGTTATGGCAAATAAAATGTGCTGTTTACAGTGTCTGTTGACAGTGTCTGTCAAAAGTATAAAGTAAATTCTGTATTTAATTGGAGACCAGTTGTCTCTTTGGACCGCCTCAGGATGCCATGTGCTGGAACAGTGGGTTGTGCCTTAGATCTGTCAAGTAGGGGACTGTCTGAGTGCCATCCTTCTATGTCTCTTCCATCAATCCATCCATCCAACAATCCATCCATCCAGCCAATTATCCATCCATTCACCAACCCATCCATCTATCATCATTTTTTCCATCCATCCATCCATCATCAATCCATCCACTCACCAATCCATCAATCCAAAAAAAATCATCCATCAATCTATTATCCATCCACCTATCATCAATCTATCCATCCATTATCATTCTGAGCTTATCCAGGACCAGGGTATGAAGACAAGAATCTGACCAGGAACATCAAAACTTCTTTACCAAGGTTTGTAATCTGGCCTCCCAATCTGGCCTCCCAAAATTTTACTGCTGCTTTGTAATGTGATTATACTTCTGATGTGTTCCATTGAGAAGGTTAGAAGCTATTTATCGTGTAGCCTTGATGCACGACTTAGCATGTCAGAGACGTCTTAATTGACATAAAATTGAAAAACTTTGTCCCACCAGTCCTGGAGTTTGCTCACATCTGGTTTGTAACAGCTAATGTATGTATGAGGAAAGTCAGTTACATTTTTACAGGGTAAGAAAATAAGTGTTAAAAAAATATTTTCCTTAGGTTCTGCCTCAGCATGTACAGTACTTTGCGTTGGTAGCATCTGAATTTGTCAATGTCTGGATCATGTGCTATCTTGGAGTGTTTTCGTGCAGACCTTGTCTAGTTCATGTGTCGCTAAACTTTGACTCACGGACCACAATTGGTCCCCCAATTGGACATGGCGGGCCAGGTTGGTGACAGATAGATGATGTGTTGAGCCATGTGAGCCAAAATATATTATTCCCAAAGTTCAATGCTAGAATGCTTTCAGCCTTCTCTATGCCATCTATAAAGCAAATTTGGGCATTTAAGGAAAAAATGGCAGAAGTGCAATCACAATAGATTCCAATTTTACAGTTTGGACAGGATTGGTGGGCTGGATTAATAATCTAAATGGGCCACACCTGGCCCCTGGTCCATGGCTGGTCCATTATGTACAATCATCTACATCAGTGGTCCCCACCCAATGGGCCGGGGACCAGTGTCTGTCCATGGGTGAATTGGTGCCGGGCTGCATAGAAATAATAATAATAATAATGCATCAGTTTTATATATTTTCATGTTACTCAAAGATGCTTCACATAAAATGTTACACACACACACACACACACACACACACACACACACACACACACACACACACACACACACACACACACACACACACACACACACACACACACACATACAAAGACATTGGGAGTTGGCGAGGAGGTCAATTATAATGTGCAGTTTTAAACAAATGAGTCCTTAGAGGGCTTTTGAAGGAGGATAGAGTGTCCGAGTTGCCGATTGCTAAGGGGAAGGGAGTTCCAGAGGGTGGGGACGGCAATGGCAAAGGCTCCGTCTCCAATTTTTTTGTATTTGGTTTTAGTGGTGAGTTTGAGGAGGTTGGCGTCGGCAGAACGTAGTCGTCGTGTGGGGGAATGGCAGTGGAAGAGTTCAGACATGTAAAGGGGTGCAAGGTTGTTTCGGGCCTTGTAGGTTATAAGCAGGATCTTGAAGTGTATTCTTTGTTTACGGGGGTGATGTGTTCTCTTGAGAGGGAGTGGGTGAGCAGCCGGGCAGCAGAGTTTTGGAAGTTCTGTAGTTTCTGAAGAGCAGCGCAGAAAAGGCCATACAGGATATTGTATAACAATAATGTTTCCTATTGGACCCATCTGTCTATTACTTACACTTGATCCATACCCATATCAACAAAATAACTTAACAATAGAATAGCTTGGATTCCATCATCAATAATGCAACTATATTTGATTAGGAAATATTTTCTCAGTGAAGACAACAATAAACTCAAAATGATACATTGATACAAGATTCTAACTTTTTATACCGGTCTGGGAGCAGGAAAGTTATAGGCTGTATGCACTTGGGAAACCCTCGTTGTGCACGTGCTCAGTTAGATCGGGTAGGAAGATTTTTTAGGTAGGACAATATTTCAGGACACAGGAAATGTACTTTAAATATGGTGTATTTATCTGCCACAAATTAACAACCAGTTTGTGAAAATAGTACGAGACATTTAACCGGTCCATGGCGCAGAAAAAAGGTTGGGGAACACTGATCTACATCATCTTCTTATATCAGAACAAGGACGTGTATTTTGTCCCCCGTCTTTCTCAGAACTCCCACTAGATATAGATGTGATGTGTCCTGATCAGCTGTCTGTAAGGTCTGGCAGGTCATGTCTACTTGACCGTTTCTCCAGTATGACTGTAGGATGAAAAATGTCCATATGTCTCTTAGGATCAATTGTCAATGTTTCTCTATTTAGAGTGTCAAACCTTTGTCGAAAGTCTCTCTGCGGTGTTTTAATGCAGCTTTGACCAAAATCAAGTCCAATCTGTTCAGTGTGAGAATTATGTACATATATAACTATTGGCATGAATGAAAAACCTCCTATCTTGTCCTCCTCAGACTGTGTGGCCACAGAGAGCCCTCTGCAGCCAACAGCAGTATCATCCATCAGCGGCCCTTACAGTAATATCTTATGTCCAATCAATATGTGTCAATGGAATCCCGAGTGGCTGAATAGTAATGAGTCAACATTTCTGCTGTGCTGTGGCTGCTTGTGAAGCAATGCTATTGATTATTTTTTTACAAAATGATACAGCACTTACCGATAGCCTGAGGTTTGTTTTTTTTTTTTTTTATCTTCCTCTCCTTCTTTATTCCCTTCAGGGTTTTGCCTCCAACTATTTCTAACATCTCCAGGTTCTCTTTCACAGCATGGGTCAAACTTCTTTGGGAGTCTCACTCTTATCCTCTCGCCTGTAGACTCCATCTCTAACATCATGTGTCTGACAGACTTCCACATTCCAACTCTGCTCCTCTTTCTGAGGGAGTTGTTTTATTCTGGAGTTGAGATGCAAACAATTTCACCAAATTACCGTTTGTGCATTTGATGCCAATTCAAGTATTGTCTTGGGCTTAATTATAGACATTTAGAAGCAATCAGATGAATTCCTCGCAGGAAAGTGCTCTAATATATACAATCGGAAGAAATGTGGGATTTATTTAGATCATGACATCCATACCCTCTGGGACTTTTTTTTATTTTAAGCATTTTTGCTATTGCAGCGTAAGCATCGGCACATTATCTTGAGTAATGTCTCTGACAAAGACTACAGAAAAAAATGTCACTTTTTAGACACTAATTAAGACTGATTACCTTGAAAAAAAAACCTTGTACAAATGACAACAGGCTGAGAGATTGTAATGTCTCTGCAGGACTGGACACATCCTGCAGTTGGACTGCAGCTCAAACAATATTTTTTTTACGATCCTTAAATACAAAGTGGATTTAATTATTGCCTCCACGGTGTATGTCCTGGAAGTGTTTTGAGATCCAGTAATAAGGCGAAGCAGCTGAAGCTGAGAAACTACACTGAGACCAATTGTTATTGCAGACACACTGTTGATATTTACAGCATTATTTTCCAAAGGTCAAATCCCACTCTGGTCCTGATCTCACCCTTTGGTAGGAAACTGGAGAAGCTGGAGAGAAAACACAGGCAAACCTCACACAGAAGACAGGACCGGTCAGTCACGATACCAGCAGTGTTGGGCAAGTTACTAATTATTTTAGTAATTACTGTAATGTAATTACTGTAACGCAACTTATTACTTTACCAGTTACTGCTCTGAAAAAGTAACTAGTTACATAACTAGCTACTAAATTATAAAAGCAAATGATAACTAGTTACTTTACTTTATATAATAATAATAATAATAACGTTAATAATAATAATAAAAACACATTAAAAACATTTTGTGTTGTGTTCTGTAGCAACTATTGTAACTTACCACTTGCCATCAAACCAGGTAGTGCACAAAAAATTTGCGTAAAGGTAAACAACAACATAGCAGTGCTAAAATGCTATTTAAAAAAAATTTAATCCTCATAGCAATGTAAAGTTAGCAATCCAATTTTGTCAATGTGCAAGTAAAACAATTGCACACTTTTGGCAGTGCAACAACTAAACAACAACACTCTATAGGCAGTGCAGCCAATAGAGTGTAGGTGTGTGCTGCTAATACAGCAGCACAGCAGCGTCGTGTGTGTGTTTATTTTCCTATTAGGCAAGAAAACCCACCCAGGTCTTTTTCTGATTTGCTTATCCTGGAACGTTAACTTCTGTCAACCAGTCATCGCTCTGTTTCAACGCAATGGCTCAGTGTGCACGGCCGTCTTTCACTCATAACTGTGAGAGTTACCACACACACACACACACACACACTGACAGGCAGCAGACAGACTCCGCTGCCACACAGTCCTCTCTCTGTGGTCGGTAGAAACCGTCCATTTGGAACACAGATAGTAACGAGCCCCTTTACACCACAGTAACAATAACGGCATTACTGGGAAAGGTAACGCATTACGTTATTAGTTACAGAGAAAAGTGGTTTTGTTACGGCATGACAAGTTACAAAACTGGATACCAGCAACCCTTAATCAGAACATAGGTCATCAAACTCTTTCTGATTTCACTGTGAACACCTGGTCCTGTATCACCCCCAGGTGCTGTGATTAATGACCACACCCACTGTTTTCTAATGACAGACAGGTGAAGTGTGCAGTTGTCGCAACTGGTTACCAATGGTCAACAGGATTATTCATTGATTTTTCATTCATATCCATCCTTCTAGGTCACCATGGCACCAGTCTCACACTGCTGCATACTGTGACTGGGTGGTTAGTCCCCTGTAAGTTATGTGGGTGGGGGCGTTGGTGGTTCATGGGAAACCTACCAGCGGGTAGATTAGAACCTGGAGCCTTGGGGACCCAAGTCTGCTTCCTTCACCACTTCCACTGCTGCTCTACAGGGTGAGTTGGGGCATTATTTCATTTCATTCGAATCCAATCACAAATTTTCAGGTGTCCATGGTTACAAAGCAGGTATCATGCAGATATTTTTAATATTCCAACAACCATTTTCAGAGAAAGGCATCACAAGCTCAGATGAATCTGGTTGCAGCTTCTTTCCAGGTGTTCTATCCCAGGAGAATGAGGAGACCACATGAGCTGATAAAATTGCTTACATTTGATTTCCTGTTCCTTTGTTATCTGCCCCACTGTGGTCTGAGGCACAGAGCAGGTTTATCTGCACTAACTCTGCACTGCAGTAAATATTTAATGCGTTTAATCAAAGAACTGATTTAATTTACTCTTTACAGTTTGTTTATTTGATTACCACTGGCTTTGTTAGTGATAAACTGCATGATTTAAGAGTTTCATATACTCAATGACCTCGTTTCGCCGATGATGTCATTCCTATCTTTTCTCTCCTCGTCGCTAGATGGCAGCATAATTCAAGAAGCAGGTGATTTCGGCTGCAGTCGGTTTCGCCATATCCACGCAGCCCCGATTAGACCTGATTACTACCGGCTTCAGATTGACGTCACCTGCTGAGACTCTGCAGGTGTTCCGCTGATTTCAATTTAATTGGCATCCATTATCATTACCATACATTACGCTGTGCAGAAATAGATGAAATTAAGAAAAATGCCAGAACATTACTGATGACATTAACATTTCATACGCAATTTTCAATCAAAACTTTTTTTTTTTTTTCAACTAAATCAGTGTGGAGGAAAAATCTCCTCTTCTAATATAATTTCTCTAAATAATCAGAATATAGTATTTTTATTTCCACAAACCAAAAAGAATAGAATAGAATAGAATAAAAGAATAACAAAAGTTAACACTGTTGGAGAGACGAGAATGGACAGTGTCAAGAATGAGGCGATTAGAGGGACAACACAGACTAACAGGAATGTTGGAGAAAAAGCTAGAGGTTTGGACACAAAGGAGGGACAGTGCATACATTGGTAGAAGAATCCTAGATGATCCTACAGATGGAGCTACCAGCAAGGAGACAACGAGGAGATTGATGGATGCAGTGAGGGAGGACATGGAATAGTTGGAGTCAGAGTAGAAGATAGAGGACAGGAAAATATGGAAAACATTGATTTCCATTGGCGACATCTGAATAAGGGACAAGCTGAAAGGAAAACAGGTGTCTTCACCTTACAAAGGCTGAACCCTCTCAAAGATTCCAGCTTCTCCCAGGGCTTTAAACTACCGTAATTTCCGGACTATAAGCCGCATGTGCCGCATTCTTTTTGCATTTTCCATGATCAGGGTCACTTTATGCAAATTTTATTCACGTACAAAGCGCATTACAGTACGTTAAACTTCTTCTTCTTCTATGGTGTTTATTGGCGGTTGTGACTTGCGTCTTCCTCGACACCACCTGTCTCACTCTTACCTTTTGTGCTCGAGCAGTTAAAAAAATGCATACATTAGCCGCATCTCTGTATAAGACGCAGGGTTGAAATTGTGTGACAAAAGATGTGGCTTATAGTCCGGAAATTTATGGTATTTATCCGAGTCATTGTTCTTGCAGAAATTGGAGTACATACACCTGTTTCCTGTGCTCCATCACTGTGTACTTGAATGCAGGGTCAGACCCAACACTCAAAATAAAGGGTGATGGGCAGATATAACTTTGTCGACTGACCAACAGACGCCTCATTACTGGTTAGGGCAGAGACATGATTGGTCAATCAGCAAAAAACTACTTTTAACACTGAAACACTGAGCATATGATGTTTAAACACGTACTTAGGGTAATTGCATTATATTTTTTTTACAATCATATATTTTTTTATCATGTTATCTTTCAACTTGATCTAAAATTTACTTGGTTTAGGATTTTTATTTGGTTTAAGTGTTAAGTAAATTGTTAACTATAATGGGATAGTCTAGTTTAATCTAGCCACTTACTATCTGCACTCATATATCAGCACTTTACTATATGTTGAGCTATTTACGGTATAATTTTATATATATAATTGTTGATTTTATCCTGGCAATTTGAGCCAATTTGTGTACGGAGACTGAAGAGATGATGACGAATGGAACAGGAAATGTCTTGACGGACATGGTCTGTCTGTTCTGATCACTGTTGTTTACTTGTTTTTTATCCTCTGCATCTGGTTGTGTATGTGCAGTGTGACAGGGTGAGGACAAAATCATGTTTGATTTTCAAACAAACCACAGTTGTCGTAACCCAGTGCCATGACACAAGTTGTGCAAACATCCATACATCAATTCTCATCTTCTTATCTGTTGTGCCACTCAAAGCAGACTGCACTATATCCAGGGGCGTAGCCAAACCCCATAAAATGGGTGGCCCCGGAACAAATTAGGGTGGGCCAACCCCAAAGTATTATAACCAAGTTTGATCAGCCTTCTCATTGGATGGGGCGGGCCAGACTGAAAAGTGGGTGGGGCCAGGCCCACCCGGGCCCACCTGTGGCTACGCCTATGACTGTATCGTACCTTCCTGCAGGTGGTGAGGCCACTGGAAGTAAAATGACTAACAGGGATTCAAACTCGTCTAGGAGTTCCACACCAATGACAGAGACATTGTTTTTGGGAAGTTAAGGCCACAAGTTGCACAATCAGCCAAAAATCAGGCCTGATTCCAAAACGTCTCATGACTGAAAATCACACAGTGTCCACTGGGCCTTAGACTAACTACACCAGGAGTCAGCAATATGTTTAAAACCAAGAGTTGTACAAGGGCACTCGTAATACAAAAGGCTCCTTGTTTAATACAGACTTACTGAACAATGTTATAATACAATAATAACGGGGCGATGGTGGCCTGGTGTTTAGGAAATGGACATTGGTCTGTAGGGATCAAGGTTCAAATCCACTAGCTGCTAAATTAACACTGAGGTTCACTTCCCAGTGTTCACTGGACCACTGCACCTCTGTTCACTTTTGTGATGGGGTAAACATCGAGGACACGTCTCATTGTGTGCAGTGGTGTGAATCACAATGATACAAGGACCAGGAGTTTGCTTTCCTTCTTCTTCTGGGACATCCAGACTCTTTTACTATCATCAATGCACCCACTAAAATTTCATTATATGTGTAACTGATTGAAAAAGAACAGTAACAGTAATTCTTCTTCTTTCGTCCCGTTCCTCTTTCTTCTTTTTCCCGTTTTTCAGGGGTTGCCACAGCGAGTCAACAATTTCCATGTCATTTTTGTTATTTTGCTGACTAGTGTACTTACAGAAAGTGTCCTGGGGCAGACCAGGAGGGCTACCAGGTATCCCCAGATACCAGTTGACCAATAATCTATATACCATCTGGAGGTGCATTATGAAAATGATCAACCTTTGGCTATTCATCTTTATCTAATCAGACTGAACTGCACCAGTAGTTATTGTGCAACTTTTTTATTATTTTTATTTGAACAAATCCCGTTCCATTTAGTCCAAACTAAAGACAAGAAAAATGCACAGCTCCTCCCTCATTTGCATGTCATCCAGCTGGGGGCATTGGAGGATTATTAACTGTCTCTGATGTGGTTTCCAAACACCTAGGGGTAATTAATGCTAATTGCTTGGTGCATGTATTTCTTTTTTTTTTTTTTTTTGCTGAATTATCCACACTAACTCATTAAAAGTCAATAAAATACAAGAGGAAAATTCTGAATATTCACTGATTTCATGTTCAACTTGAATAATTTAGTCAATTTTTTTATTGGTGTTTATTTGTCTGAATGATGAAATAAATCATAAATGCAGAGATGAGGCAGTGATTATTCCATCTCAGTGGAATCACAGGGGACTTTAATCCTGTTTACTGGAGGAAAACTTTTATCCACAGTCAAGCACTCTGACCTTGCAGCTGTGTGCTTTAAAATATGATGGATTGGATATTTTATGCTGACCTTGACACTGGAAAAGAGATAAATTGCAACCTCTTTAGATGAGTGACCTTTTTTTTACTGCCAACAAGATGTCAGAATATCTGCGTTACATTCATCCGTGGAAGAAAATCCTCACCTGGACCCAAAAATGTGTCACTTACCCCGAGGAAGGAGGAGCGTTAATTTAGACTGTAAGGGTCACATCGTTACTTTCCCAAAAATTCTATAAACTGTCTTTCAATGTTTTCTTTTTAGATATAACAGACTCTGGAATTTTTGTCAGACCATCTCAGCACCCACAGGAAGGCTCACTCTATCTCTTATTATTTGTGTCATTCTGTGATCAGACACGAAAAAGAAAAGGTGACAATGACTGGACCAGGAAATGTCCTGACAGACCTGGTCAGTCAGGACTCTTAATTCTGCCATGCTGCTCCGTCTTGTTAACCTATTTAATCGTCCATACCTATGTTCTTTAAGGAAGTCGGGAGGAATCGTGACGTGATCATCGCTTGGTGTAACCCCTGTGTACGCTGCACAAATGACAGACGTGGGCCTCACCTGCCTCCACTGACCGCACATCACTGGTGATGAATGTGAAGGAATGACTTCTTTGAAGCCCAGTGTTCACGGTGAGATTTTGTTTTTCTTAGGCAACAATTTGCTGTCGGTCCCAATTGACGGCTTGAGTCTTGCAGTGTACACTGGGTTAGAATAATCGATTATCACCTCATGATCACCTCCCAACTACCTCATGATTAATTGTGTGAAAATTATGTTTTTATTCCTGACAATTTGCCCACCATTTACACTCCACCAAACCACACTACAGGACGTTTCATTCCTCAACTGAGGAACTTCATCAGTTTCTGGTGGTTGTTAGAGGGAACTCTAGTGGTTCTGCTCCTCTAGACCACTCCCTTCACCACTAGACAAAGGAGTTGTTTTGGTGTCTTCACCTTTTTGAGACAGACACGGCTCCTGATGTTAATGAGCAGTTTTCTTGTCACATGTCCAGATGTGAATGGGAGTCGTTGTCATCCGTCAAGAGAAGCCTGCTCTGGCATTGATGAGCAGTTAAACTTCCTAGGATGAGATCTCAAGGCAGAATGGTCCGTAGCAGACCTCACCTTATATTCAAGGTTGGTTGCTCCAGATGAGCATGGATGGCTTTCTTCACTCCTCTCTCAAACCACCTGTCCTTGTCAAAAATATGCACATCTGAGTCCTTGAAAGAGTGTCCCTTTTCTTTGAGATGGAGATAAACTGCTGAGTTAGTTTCTTGTGTCTTAAATCTTTGTCCAGAGGTGAAGGGAGAATCTTCCCAGACATACCAACTTCTACTTTTCTCCTCCTCAGTGGATCACAACAAGTCTTAATTATTTTTTACATATTCTTAAGTTTTCTCCTGAATCCTGAAATCTTTATTTTTTTTTACCTTTAATTATATTACATTGCCTTTAAATGCATTAGTTTCATGTTTGAAGGTACAGCCGGATCAATCTTACCCGACCATGATTGTACAGAGAACACAAGTCATGAGCTGTGAACTGTTTATCCCTGAGATTCACTCATGTGAACAAATATTACTGCCACCATCAGAAACCAATTGTACAGTGTACGCCTGTGTTAGGGGGGTTGGGCTGAAACCTTAAGCGGGACAGTTTTGGCCTGTGAGTTTGGAGTATCGAGTGGAAAACTGAAACTGCGATTAATCTGTCAAATTTAACCTTTGACATGAGGATTTAAACCCATGTGTTCCTGAAATAATGATTCTATATTTGTTGGGAACCGGTGGAGGAACCTGTAACTGAACTTAACAACAGATGCCAAACCGTCGTCCTGTTAATTCTAGTCATTAGGAAAGAGAGTGGCTTTTAAATACCCCTCCCTAATCCCTACATCTATGGCTCTCTGTCCTTTGAGAGCAAAAGTTGTATTAAAATAGATCATATGACGTGCAAAGCTGGGACAAAAGACAGAACCCGCCAGACAGACCTATATACAGTAGATTGAAACATGGCGTGGTAATCCCAAAAGGATCCAAACCTCTGCACTTACACGTGATTATGACTTTAATTTCTAGGTTATTCACTTCAGTGTAAAGACAGGCAGAGTGAAGCAGTGTCCAGCACAGGCTCTGAACTCAACTGTAAAGGTGAGGTCGAGGGTAATTTGGTGATTAACATTGGGCTTATCACCCACAAGTGAAGTAATTTGTGTAAAGTGACGAGTCAGCAGTGAAGGGGTTTGCACCAGGAAATGTAAAAATCTTTGGAGATTCATTCGTGTTACAGCGATGAGGCAACTGGCTCTGAGCGTAAACAGCCAGGGCGGCGTTCCTGCTCCGCACATAATCCTCCATCTTTACTCCAGTAAAAAATAAAACAGATAAACACATTTATGTTGGCTCCCGACCAGAGACAACTTTAAAATCCATTTAGCCTGAAATTAGAAATCTTCCTAATGGGCTCAGGGCACAAAGATTAGACTCATTTGGTTTTTTTTTGGTTTTTTTTTTTAGAAAACTCAAGTCATTTGAGTGAAAAATTTTATGACTTTTTGGATACCGGATGACTGCATTTCTTGTTTTGAAACAGCTAATGACTATTTTATGCACATAACAAAAGGATGTTATATAAAGATAAATTAAAGTCAGCTAAAATTAAACCTTGTAAATGGAAAACGAAATAAAGCTTAGGTCTAGCTTTTTCTGGTTAGACTCCTGTCTGCTCTTTCTCCGTGTGTTCTGCTTTCCTCTCTCAGCAGAAAGACATAATGATTCAATTAAGGTGAATTGGACACTCCAAATTACCTATAGTTTTAGTGCAATTGCAAAAGGTTGTCTATAGAAGGGATCCAGTGCTGAGCTGATTAACTCTCCTCTGAAAATTCAGCGCCTGGGTGTTGGGTCCTGCGTGTTGCATCAACAAAAAATCATAAAGTACCGTTTTTTGGGGACCATAAGGCACACTTAAGATATTTCCTCCTTGATCAACAGTGAGCTTTATAATGCATGGGTCTTTGACCTCGAACAGTGCTATAAAATCGATCAAAATGTTATGTACAAGTTTGATAATATACAAAGATGCACTGCTCAATATTTGTTGGAAAATGACAGAAACCGTAGTTAGGAGCTTTGCAGAGTAAAACTGTGCTACACAGTGTTCTAACAACATGGAGTAATACCTACAGATAAAGGTGGAGAATTACAACTGAACAAGATGAAGAATTTGATGGATCACAAGCCTAGTGTTGACTGTGATCAATATCAAGGTTTGGAGGACAAGAATGCAAACACGGCAACAACTGATGTCTGATATACCATTTTCAGACTGGCACCTAATTTGGTATTCGCTGCGTCACGAAACCAGTTCCGCTCCCCGTTTGCGTTCACATTACAAACTAATGCGCATCCGCTTCTCAACTAATGCGCATTAACTAATCCACCCCTAGTCAGGGGTTTCGATACCAAATGAACTAATAGGGGTATAAAGCAATAAAAAGTAAAACTGTTGTCGCTCGCTGCGTGTGTGTGAACACAACAACACCTGTATTAGTTTAACAAGCTCGTAAAATCTTGCGTAAAACCCAGCTGAAGACACCACATGCTTACGGGAGCAGCTCATCTCCTTGTCGACCGCTATATGTTGTTGCGTTATTAGGAACAGGATTACAAAAGTCGTCCTCATATTTTCTCTCCTTATCTTCTTCATTCGTTCTTTGTGTCTCCTTCTCATCACCTTCATACGTCGCCTTGATCTTTCTTTAACCTGCTCCAATTATTCCTCAAAATTGTACGTGCGTTTGTTGACAGAATTCATGTTGAATAGAACCGCATATTAACGAGATAACGTTATACAACCACGTGATCAAATTGAAACTGGACCATGGTTAGACTAATGCGCATTCGCTCCCTTATTGTGTGTGAATGCAAAGCGGGTATCAAATGCGCAGCGAATACCCAATTAAACTGAATGTGAATCCAAAGTGAATCAAATGATCGAATCCAGAATTACCTACTTCAGTATCCGATTCCGAATTGAATGAGAAAACGGTAATATACAGAACCAGACCTCCCTGTAGAACTGGAACTAATGTCCTCCCCTCGTGTTCAGAAGGAACATCTTCATGTGCACAGCTCATCAGCTCAGGACTCAGCACAGCTGTGAAAAAAGAGCAGCTCACGCACAACGATCTGCCAACACTAAATGAACAATAAAGCCACAGATTTAGCTCCCATGTTTCAATTTTATTGATATTTGTTGAAAAAAGCAATCATTCATAATCAACATAACAACACCACTAAACAAAGCATGGCTATGATAATGCTTTGTTTTTTGTACAGTTTTTAATACACACTGGTGTATCATCGTGGCACTAATCCTCGCAACTGAAATCATAGAATCAACCCAAGGACTAATAATGCCTTGCACTAAAACTAAATACTCAAGACTCTTCAGTACATGTTGTGAGAGTTCTACTGAGGCACTAACTGCAGTTTATGGTTCAAATTGAAAAACATATTTAGTTTTTCTACAGTTTAAGTACAAAGTATAATCAATTTCAAATGAAAGAAAATATTTGGTGTATTTACATTGATGTGCAAAACAAAGACAGAAAATCTCATTTTAGTGTTTAATATGGAAACAATCCTATTGCTATGTTCATATGTTAATATTGTCTACATACAAAACAGGACGTAGAAATACTCTACTGTACTGTGAAATCATTTTAAACAATTTATTTGTTGAAAAATAAGGCTACTTTTTAAAATCATACTGATTTTCCACTAAATGGGATCGTACTGTAGAAAATTGTTAGAATTTTCCATTAAGAAATATGAAAAAATTAGAGCTGAAGAAGTGATTATTGACAACAGCCTCACAAATGGACACAAAGTCTGGTCTAGTCTATGGTACGTTTCCTTTCTGTGCCCTTGAACCATAGTTTGGCACTGCAGCTAAAATTTTATGTACAGTCTTTTCATGCTATTTGTCTTTTTACACTGCTACAAGATCATTTAAAGCAAGCTGCCATAAGATAAAACCTATATTTTTACTATATGTATTGCACATATATTAAGAGCTACACAATAGGTTTTTAAAAATATATCCATATGTTCACGTAAGTCTGTCAAAAGAATGATGATTTCAGGTGTGTACAGTGTATGTATTTTTCAAAGCCTGTAGTGAATACACATATATTATAATAAATCAATAAATAGTAAAATAGTTAAGAGGTTTAAGTTGCATTATATGTTTAATTAGATTTGATAGAACTTGATAGAGTTTGCTTTGGAAAATTAAGGCTTTAATTTCTTATTTTCTTATGTAGTGATGCATTACTTCAGGCTTTGTTATTTGTTGAACATGTTCACAGACCAACTAAGAATAAAAAGTAGCTCAAAAAAAGGCAAAACTCTTTTTTAAATTTTGGTACTGACTGAAAACTGCATTTCCACACAACCTATGGGAGTAGAAGAGGGACAAAGAGAGAGATATATCGACCAAGACCGCCTCAAAATAATAAAAATAATATGTAATCCCTACAATAACCATAAACTACATTTAATAACATGCAATATTTAAAGATACTGCTGTATTTAGAGACATATTTTGCTCATTCAAAATACCACAACAATAGGAGCAAACGCACATCTGAACCAACACAGTGCTGTCTTCAGTCTATAAAAAAAACAAAAAAAAACATAGGATTTCCAGATAGTGCCAAGGTCACTGACATGGTTGGTCAGATTTTGAGTTAAAAACGCCAAAGACTCCGCTGTCCTACGGCAAAGAAGTCCTTGACTGTCCCAGTGGAGTGCTGTGCTACCAAGGACTCACAGTCAATATGTACTGCCGATAGCTTCAAATTAGTTTCATGGTGAATCTGCCACCATCCCCATCTCCTCCGCCTCCACCCATGGAAGACCGTGGCACAAAGTCAATAGTGGCTGTGTGTTTTATCTGCCCTTTGCTCTGGCTCCAGAAGAACATAAAGACAAAGCAGATCGCGACAGAGCTCAAGAAAGACAGAAAGCCCATGGTGGTGGCAATGACGAGGGTCTTCGCATCAAATGGATACGGCTTGGCCATTTGAGCTGAGGTGTTGGCAGCTTGTTGGTTTGGAGGCTCAACCCAAGCCTCATCTGAAAATACAGGGATGGTTCGATTACGAGGGAGGCCTTTCACAAACAGGCTGACTGTCAGACTGTCATTTCCAGCTGCGTTGCTTGCCAGGCACTGATATGTCCCACTGTCCTGAACTTGGGCAAAACGGACTTCCAGTGTACCATTGGACAAAACTCGGATTCTTCCTGTTGGGGAAACTGCATTTTTTAAGGACGAGACCCATGTGATGGAAGGAAAAGGGTCTCCATCTGCTTTACAGGAGAAGAGAACCGTTGTGCCTTCCTCAACTCTGGCCTCTTGTGGCCTACGGTCCAAAATAGAGGCAGGACGGCAGGTAAAGAGCTTTGGGAGCTCTTTCTCTGAGAAGTCTCTGAATTTTCTTAGCCTCACCGCATCCGGAGAGAAACAAGTGGGTTGATGTCCATCAAAGTTAAGTCGCAATCTGCGACGGACCACCCAGAGAAGGCGGCAGTCGCATGCCAAGGGATTTTTGTCCAACCTCAAAACTTGAAGGTTCCCTACAGAGTGGAAGACCCCTTCCTCTAATGTCGTAAGCTGGTTCGATGTCACGTTAAGCATACGAAAATTCACTAGTCCCTTAAAGGCCCCTGGTTCTATTCGTTGAAGGTTCCCCCCTATTAGGTGGAGCTCCTGGAGTCTTGAAAGGTCTCCGAGGAGATTGCTCTGAATTATAGTAATAGGGTTAAAGGACAGGTCCAGAAAATTCAAATAGATCAAGTGGCGAAGTGCTGAGTAAGGGACGGCACTTAGGTTGCAGTTTCTGATGACAAGTGAGGTCAAGTTGAGACCAATGAGGCTGTTGGTAGCAATAGTATCCAGGGCGGGCCAGTTGGAGATGACCAGACTGCGTAGACGTGGGAGTCGTTTGAAAGCATTGTTGGGAAGAGTTGTTATTGTGAGACGGTGCATGTTAAGACTTGTCAGACTCTGGAGTTGTGAAAAAGCCTCAGTAGGTATTGATGTCAGGTTGCTGCGGTCTATGATGAGCTCCTGAAGATTTTGAAGACCAAAAAAAGCTCGTTGTGAGATGAATACCAAGTCATTTTCTCCAGCTTCAAGCATTTGAAGATTCACCATTTCTTTAAAGGTATAATCTAGGAAGACCAGAATCTCATTTTGGCTCAGGTCTAAAAATCTCAGGCTTGAAAGGCCAGAAAAAACTCCAACTGGGATGATCTTCAATCTGTTGTTTTTAATCCGAAGTGTCCTGATGTTCTGTAGTCCCTGGAAAGCTTCCACTTCCATCATAGAGATTAGATTATCACTGAGGTCCAACTCCTGAAGTTCTGTCAGCCCAGAGAACTGGCGGCGGCCCACAGTTTTAATCCTATTGTGGGAAATATCCAAGCGCCTGGTATCGCTGGAGAAGCCTTCTGGCACCGTGTTGAAATGTTTCCCAGAGCAGATCACTTCCTTGGCTTCTGGTTGACACACACAACGTGGAGGACATCCTCCAGCAAACACACCAAACAGCCCAAAGTGGAGCAGGAGGCTCCAGGTTCCCCATCGCACGACAGACTCCACAAACATCTTACTCCCTGCCTAAGGAAGGAAAAACAACATTTGTCAGGGTGTCAGCAAAATGGTAAAACCAGAAACACGAACTCATTTGTACTGAAACACGAGCATACCAATTCAATTCTGGTGTGCAGATTTTCATAACCAGTGGCAATCACTTTAGATCAGACTTGAGCCAAGACCGTTGAGAAGTTGTTCAGGTAGTTTCTGGTGTACCCTATGAACAAGAAACAGCAACAAATCAGCACAAAAAAAAAAAATTAACACTGTCAACCGTTTGCTTTGTTTTATTAGGCCTTTATTCTGGCCTGTCAGGTTGGTTTCACAGCAGGAGCAATCCCCTTGACTGTGACCTGGTTATTTCACTGATTTGTTAAACTGTTGACCACAATGGACCAGTGATATTAAGCATGACAGTTGGATTGTTTTTTCTTCATAACATTATAATATTAGTTAATATTAGGCTCAAAAGCTGCCAACTAAACATTTTTCATGACCTGTTTTACTTTCAATTTCACCCCAGGGAGATAAAAAGAAACACAATACAAAATTGTATTTTTGGGACAAAGCTAATGTAACAAAGGCAGATATTCCTTCTAATAAGAATTCTGTGCAACAGTGAAATTATAGCATGTTACCATTGATAATAAAGAAATGAATGATAATTACAATAATAACACAATGTTTTACTTTACTTTAACTTTACTGCAGGTATTCCAATGTCATAACAAAGAAGTAATATTTGTAATAATTGCAACAAAGTAGTAGCAAATGTTCTTATTCTTAAATAAGAACATTTTCTGAAACAGATGTTGAACAGGACTGGCACGCTCTCAAAATACAGTCATATTCCATCTACACAGGCAATTTTCCTAATGCATAATAATGCAAATGTATTTAAAATCATTATGCACAAGTAGCACAATAATTCTGAGTGATGGATATGTAAAAATTATGAGTTGAAAAAGGGTCAATATCAAATTAAAGGTACCAAAAGTAGCAGTACTGTAAAATATACAACAAAAAACTTACAAATTCTGTTTTTTACAAAGAAAACCAGAATAATTCTGATGAAAAAAATCCTGAGAGGTTCTAGAGACGAGCCACTGAGATATCATAAACAACCTTAACTTCAAAACATGAAATCTACCAGGAATGTCTCATAGCTGCACATGCTTCAGCAGCACAAGAGACTTAAAATAAACATGTGCTCCAAACCTTGGCAAACACAGTTCAGTGAAGCAAACTCCACTTGGAAGTAAACCCCTTCTGTCTTTCCTCTTCTTGAAAACATTTCCACGGAGATCTGGACTGGCTGCAGACTCGTTTCCGAGGGTCAGAGCTTCCGACACTCCCGGAGCTGCATTGCTCTGTGTAAACTCTGCTCCCCGTGCAAACAGCTCCGATCCTGGCCAACCAGAAGAGCTGACTCACAGCGCACCACTGGTGTCGGACTGATACACAGCAACAAAGAAGTCCACAGAAAGGACCACACACACACCCAGTGATACACTGGGCGTTAATGAATAATAAATGGACATTTTTCTGACCAATGTCAATGTTGGTGTTTTCTCACTTTCAGTGTTTTGTGGTGAAATGGTTTAACTTTATAAATTAATAATTGATGTATTATTACTGTTTAAAACCCTCTATGCTATGTTATTTAATTTAATCTAGTAAATAATGATTATTTTGTTAAACTTATATTAAGGTTAAAATGTGCCTAACGTTGTAGGTACCTAACAAACCAGCAGAGGGGGAATCACATTGAGCATAACCCCAAATTTAACAGAGGAAAAATAAGACAAAGATGCTATGTTGTTTCTACATTTAAAAGTTCTAGCTCAGGGGTCTCAAACCCCTGGGCATTTTGCGGCCTGTGGAATGCTATTTTTGCGACCCATCTTGATGTTAAAGTTGAATTTATAATATTATTTTCTCCACATTTTATTTTATAAATCCTATAGCTCTCAAAACCCTGACCCACAGACTCCTTCTGGTTCAGTGTTGTATTACAAAGAATCTATAGGAAACTGATTTTTTTTATTAATTATTTTCTTTTTTTTAATCAAACACTGAAAGCTGACCCTTTGGAAAATGATAATGTGGGTGGTGGCCCTCAACTTATTTAAGTTTGAGACCCATGTCCTTATTGAAAAAAAAAGTTTATTTTTGCATGGTCTAACCCAGTGTTCCAAGATATAAGTGTTAAATCTTAGTTAAAAGGTAAGACATTTCTGTCTTGACTGTATATGCAATAATTGAACACTAACTGTAACCTACTAACCCTAACCTCCCCCCCATTGAAATACTGTCTGTCTGCGATTAAAAGTCCCAGTCAAAACAAGTTTAATATTAGCAACAAACATGTGTTTTCTGCGTGTGTGTGTGTGTGTGAAGAAAGTCCCCTCGCATGGGAACACACAGGGAGTTCACCATCTTAAAGGGTTACACCCTCGGCTCACAGCCAATGCGTGAGAGACAGAGACTGGCAGGTGCGTGATATCTCAGAGGGCTTTGTGGGCTGTCAGCTGTTGAGGCCAGCCAGCCAATCAGAGCTCCATTATTTTACGACCATAAGGCTACGGCCCATCCAGAGGTCCCGGCCCCTGGGTCAAATCCTGGACTGACCTTGTCCGTCAAATTAGAAAGTGAGAGGATAAATGCATTTGTACTTCTGACATGGATCTCGCACCCTGTGGGGGAGCGCAGCTACATGAGTGTTGGGTTACAGTGTTAATTATCCCTGTAACTATTTTCTATCACGCGTGGGCATTTGTCATGGCTAATAATGAAGTTTCATAAGGGAACGGGGAGAAGTCACTGAGTCAGCTGTTACTGCTGTGATCATCAACCTAAACATAGAGATAATCTGGAAAGAATTTATATCTGAACTTTCTGAATCATCCGAAATAATTTTGTTTATACGTAACTAATTGCTTGATGAATAAATAATAAATTAATTGCATTTTGTACAACTATATTATCTCAAATCTCATCTGATTTGAACAAACATGCAGTAACACTTTGTATTGGTTGTATTGTCTTGGGCATTTTAACAGCGAAGTTGGATAAATGGTTGGATAAAATGGCTAATCTTCAAAAGTTTAACAGTTTAGTGAAATTAAATTGGACAGAAGTTATGGGAGAGCACCACTGTCATGTCTGTTGATAAGAGCATGGACAAAAAAGTTATGATAACAGAGACTGTTGAATAAAACAGTGGACATCTAGTTCTAAAACCTGTGAGAATAACTTCAATTGCGTAAGAGGAGAGCTTTGATAGTTTTCCAAAAATAGTCCATTTGCACAGCTGCCAGTCTGTAAAACCTACTGTGTTCAACAGTGCACAACGTCTAAGCACAGGAAATGATCGTCCAGAAAAGACGTTAGTGCAGTGTTTCTCAAAGTGTGGGGCGGCCCCCCTGGGGGGACACGGTGCGATGCTGAGGGGGGTGCGTGTGACCCTGAGGAACATTCTTTTTTTCCGCCTTATTACAATAAAGTGTAATTGCACATTGTAAGTTGAATTATATCTCTTTTTTTGTTTTCTTTGTTATCAAGGATACAATTTTAAGCAGAGGTGTACCTAGAACTATTTTATAGACAAATGCTGTTATTTATAGTTGCGGCACGGAGTGGATGGGGAGTGCAGGGGGGGCGCAAATTGTTTTCTTCTTGCTAGGGGGGGCGTAACAGAAAAAGATGGAGAAGCACTGCGACAGTGTATTCAGGGTTTGTTTTACTGCAAGTCAAGCCAAATACTGCAGGGTCTAAATCCCATGAATATCACCACAGGTCACATTTTGTTGTGTGAAGTCACGAATCACAATTAGAGGGGGTTTGCTATCCTTCCTTCAGAAACAACTGTATCTCGACCAAGCTGCTACCATTTACAACATTGATTTGCCAAAATGCTAATAAAATCAAAGGTGAGATCTAATCTCTCTGCAGACAATCCATTGGCAGAGATGCAACAGACAAAATCTCAAATTTAAACTCCGGCTTAATTCACTGCAATAAAATCCACTTTGTTCTCCCTTCTCTCCATTTGACCATTTTGCCCCGTCATCACAAAGAACTCATGAAGTGTTTAAGCTTAAAACATTGAGCACTATCATCAGTGTGTGGAACATTTTTACCAAATTCAAATTGTATGTGCTGGTTTTAACTGTTTTTTGTCAACTGAACATTATTTGAGATGTTTTTCCATTTATGGAAACGTTCGGCAACACCTGTCCATAATTGATCCTTTTCACTTTTTACTATTTTGACGTATTTTATCTTGGAAAAGTACTGGATTCTGTTCGCCACATCTGTCTACGACTCGCACTTACATACATGTCAACATGCTTGTCTTGGTCAGCACAAATAAACTTATTTGGAAAGTTTATTTGCGTAGGGTAAGAGCCAACGGAAAAAAAAAAAATCTGTATTTAACTGACATCCACAGACAGAATTCCAGGAGTCCTATATGAAATTGATTTACTGCAACAGATTCATCCTCTTTGAGCCAGTGCTGCATTGTACTCATTGAGCGACTCTCTAATGAGGGAATTAATCCTTCAAAACTTCACTGCAAGGAGACCAAGCATTCTGCAAGTGTAATATTACGAGGACCTGCTGATAAAGTTTTGTACAAAGAGGCTTAACCTTTAGAAAATAACAGTTTCATGCCCGTTGGGGTTGGTTGTGCTTGCCAACTTTCTCCTTTCTCTGGTTCTGGAACAAAATGTAAACTCATGAAGACACAGCGGTGTGTGCAAAATATAAAGAACAACACTTCAGAGATGTGCAAACCTGCACCTCTTTTACTCATTGATTGTCAAGGGGTAACTAGGCAGATGTTTCATTACAAGAAAAAAATCTGTCTCATAATGAGGTATTCCAATCGTGAGCATTTTGCGACTTTGCAAAGCAGATTATAATAATCCCCCCAAATACTGGTGAGCTCCACCCACACTATTAGCTATTTTATTTAATTTATGAGTCCAAGTTAACCTTTAAAATATAATCCTAAAATTTGGCATGGGGGCCAGATTAGGGGCAGATCGATTTAGCACTTATGTGAACTAAAATAAATCACCAGTCAAAGTCATGCACAAAGTCTAGATTGCAAAAATGCCACTATCTCTTTTTCTATGCCAGTGGTTCTCAATTGGTGGGTCCCAACCCAAAAGTAGGTCGCGAGCAGCTGGTCAAAAATCAGCTAAATAATGTGAATCTGCAGACAAGCATAGTTTTAATTCTATGAGAATAGATCGCGACCCAATGACCGCAGGAAAATGTGGGTCCCGGAGTGAGAACTGTTGAGAACTACTGTTCTATGCCATCTAATTAAAAATATGAGCATTGCAGTGTAAAGGAAAAGAAATTATATAATTCTGGCACTAGAAGGGCCACATCCAACCCCTTGGTTTTGCCTGGGCTAATGTTAGATAGGCCACTGGGTGCAAAAATAAAGGTTAGCTCATTGTTAGCAGAAACGGTCAAAATTAACCATTGATAATAGTTAAATAAAGGGAAAAAATTGATAAGATACTTATTCTCAGGACGTGCAATGAATAAATGTATCTAAACAAATGGAGTTACGTAATTTCATCTCAAAATCTTTAAAAAAAAATAAATATGACTACTAGACCAAAGTAAAGACATTTCCAAAATTCAATTGTTGGTCCATTAACCAACAATAAAATCAAATTATATTGTTGTGGGTTTTGTAGGGAAGACAATCCCTGAAAAAAAAAAAACTTCTCCAGAGCAGAAAAAAAAGAGTCTCTGTCTGCATCCATCTCGATTCCCCTGACCAGCCCTCATCCCCTCGGAACCCCCTGCTTCTACAGTTGGCCTCCACATGTGTACCAGACCATCTGACAGAGTCAGGGAGTCTGAACCTTGCTGGGGTTTTTTTCTGACACTTGTCTGAGGGCTAATTTTAGCTCTTCAAAGTAAGGAAAGACATTTGGTTGACTCAAATCCCCAATTAAACAGTCTGGAACAAAAGAGCAGTGATGAGATAACAGAGTGTGAAGTTGAGTTGTCTTTTGCATGTGTTCTAATTGGACTGCGGTTTCTTCGTCTTAGTCTCTGTTTTGGGTGGCCTCTGGCACTTGCTGCCATTTGATGGTCCATCAGACCTCCTGTGTGGCAGCAGTAAATAATAAAATGTTTACAGACAGAACAGCTGTTTGTGGCCTAAAGTTTTATCCTGCACTCCCTTACTTTTCCTAGGTCCTTAGCAAATATATCAAACCAGCAGGCTCTACGATAGTGTCAATGAGGGATGTGTGATATTGTCCAATATTACTAGACCAATGTTACCGTAGTTATGTACAGTAATGTACTGTATGTAAGCTTGTTACTTGCACAGGGCCAAGGCTTTGCAAAAAATGATGTGCTGTAAGAATTTATAGATGAAAAAGTATATTAAACATTGACTCTCTTTCATTTATTATGCCTCTTCAGTCGCATCAGTATACCTGTCACTGTCAACTCCTGCATTAGTGCTACAATGTTATTGTATCATACTCGATTTGGGAATTAGGTGTTCATACTATATCAACATATAGGATATTAGCAAAAATGCATTATATCTTTTTTTTTTTTTTTGCCAGCCTAATTGGCGCCCGGTGAAGGGACGTTACCATGTTTAGTGGTAACTTGGTAATAGGGGGATTCGAACCAGGGGCCTTGCGGACCCAAGTCAGTTTCCTTAACCACTGAACCATCAACTGCCCCTTTTTTTGTCTGGGTGACTATTAAAAATTTCTCCCACATGAAAGTTGCAAAAAGCCCCCATGCTTGGGTTTGTTCATTTTCATTCATTCATCATTTTGCTCCATGCGGGGCAGTAGTCTTCACGACTGCCACCCAAATAACACCATGCTGTGGGTTTTGGAAAGTGCTGTGCTCCAAGCACCTCAAGCGGTTGATTTCAAACCTAAGGACCCAGATCTGATTCCTTAACCACTAAGCCGCCTCTGCCGCGTACGAAATTCTACTTTGTTAATATTTTCTACAAGTGGGCCACAGTGACAAGCTGCGGGTAAAAAAAAAAAAAAACTTTAAACTCCTCCGTCTGACACCGACTGCTAAGACACAGTGAGACTTTTCATTGTACAACATTATTAATAGAACAAATAAATGAGGGCTGGGAATTAGCCTCTCCGCGCTGTAACAAATGAGGGCGTCACAGACAACCCAAGTAAAGTGTGGTACGATACTGTGAATCCAAGTCATGATGGTAGGGGACGCATTAAACAAGAAGTATCAAGAGGCCTTTTAACCTGGAACAGGCTGTAAGTCAAAGACAAATACAGGGCGCAATCAGAGGCAGCAGAGAGTTGGACATAACATTTTGCTATTTTATTGTTAAGTTGGGTTTCTGTGACTGGATTTTATTGTGTGGCAGATGACAGCATGTCATATAAAAAACATTTTGTGTCATTAGACCATTAGGAACACAACTTCCTAATGTATCACGCCAAATCCTGTATCCTGCTGTTGCTACAAGGTTTAAGTTGATTATATGGACAACATTTTTTAACATTCTATGTTTCGCTCTGCTTTTAATAATTGGGGATATATTATAAAATACTTAGATGAAATCATTACGCTTTAACACTGACGTGTCAACAACTTAAGCTAAGTCAATGAGCACATTTACAGAAAAGACTTTTAGCCTCAAGGGTAAGTACATAACCAGTATTTTACTCTTCATTAATTGAAAAGCACTTAAAAGGAACAGGCACTAGTTAGTGGAGAACATTCTGTGCTCTCCTCAAACTCAATTTGCTGTGTTGCAGACGGCAGGAAAACACCATCAGTCCTAAAGAGCTCTCCTGTCAGTATTGACTCCTTTACTTTTGGTTACTGGAAAAGATAATTGGAAAGGAGAGGCTAAAGACACTTTCTGGGGAAATAAAGGAAAAACAAACATTAAAAATAAGTAAAAGTTACAGAAAAGAGAACGAGAATAAATACAATAATTGAAACTGAAGAATATGATGAATCTATTCACAAAAAGAACTTGTTAGGTGTCATATAAAGAAAAAACAAACAATCAGCTCAACTGTATAATCAAAACTGGTTGATCTTAAAATACAAAAGGCTACCAGGAAATGAGAAAAACTGACCCCTTGAGGGCAGAAAAAAATGACATTACAAAATTATTTTTTTTCACTCTAATCTCCTCTCAGTGGTGTAGAGGTGAAGCATTTCTCCTTTGGCCGAGTGCATGCTCTGCATGCTAATCTGACAATCCCACCTGCTTCCTATCCGAGCCATTGCCCGTGCAGTTGCACCTGTCTCTGCCTCTGAAATGATGTTTCTGGACAATCACCTCTCCCCCAGCTGTAGGGGTTTGGATCCTTACATTCTGGCAGGATGGAGATAGGATTTAGTCTGTGTAATGCCATGTGATTTTTAACACTTAGCCAACATTAGCTACATCTGCACATTCTAAATACTCTGCCTGGACTGGTGGCAAAAAAAAAAGTATCTTTGTGTTTTAAACTGAAATAGCTAGAATAGAATAGGACACATTCAAGGTCACCAATAGTTAGGACAGAAAAAAAAAAAAAATCTTTTCCTTTCTAGCTAGATTGGTTTTAAACTAAAACAAAAGAAAACTTTGTGTGTAACGGACCAGGATAACAGATTATATATGCAATCAAATGTATTCTGGTTAAGTTTTTATTACAAATGTATGTCAATATTTTAGTGCAGTCAAAAGTGCTAGTTTTTACTAAAAGCTAAATGTAAGGTGTGTTTTTTAGTTGTGTACATAACACTCTTTTTTTTAACTCTTTTTTTTTTTCCTTTCGTCTTCTCCCTTTTATAGGCGTTGTCATTACCTCCTTGTCCTCCCTCACTGCATCCATCAATCTCTTATTTGTCTTCTACCTGGTAGCTCCATCTCTAGGATCATTTTTCTATCAATGTATCCACTGTCCCTCCTCTGAACATGTGCAAACCATTTTAATCTGGCCTCTCTAGCTTTTCCTCCAAACCTTCCTGTCTGCGTTGTCCCTCTACTGGACAACGCAGACTCATTCCTGATCCTCCCCATCCTTGTCTCTCAGGGAATCTCAGCAAATATAACTCTGCCTCCTGTCTTCTACACATTCCTAGTGTCTAATCCATCATGGCTGGTCTAACAACTGCCATGTAAACATTTACCTTCACCTTAGCTGACTCTCTTCTATCATATAACTCAAGCTATATTCCCGGTTTAAAAAAAAAAAAAAACAATCAAACCTAAATAATTTTGTAATGTTACAGGAAACACGTAACCATTACTATGTATTAATTATATCCTTGCTTTGTTAAAAATGTGTCCTTTATCCTCGACAATATAATAAGTCTACAGTGATAGACTGTCCTGCACCTGGTGAGGTTGGACTGACAGTTCTGACCAGAGGATGACGCTAGAGTGAGGTGAGAGAGTTCTTTAAGCTCCGTCAGTGCGTGACCATTTCTCTAATGCACAGTCGATATTACACATCAATTTGATCAGTGAATGGATGGTGGAATTATCGGATATGAAGAACTGAATATTAATCTACATGTATTATATTGATCTTTAAAGAGTAATTACTTTAGAATGATATCAATCTAAAACTTGTTTATTTTCAAGTACCGATAGTTAAGTAGTATTTTTTTTACCTCCCCTTTATATTTATAAACATGTAAATATATAAATATGCTGTAAATATATCCAAAAGAAGGTTTTGTGAAATTATTGACTCCAAGTCTTGTCTATATATCTGTAAGCATAAGTATTCCTGGCTTTGACACCATTATTGTGGTTTAGTAAGTAAGGTACACTGTATATAAACAGTGACCTTCCATCTTTGATAAAAAAAAAAAAAATACAACCATAAAACAATACAAAAGCGAGCAAAAATAAATATATGCCAACCTTAAAGAAAACACACGGCTGCATTTTACTCCAGGCCTGGGGGCAGTAACATTCACCTTTTTTCTTTAGTGGTAGTAAAAATTGTGGCCTTAAATATAGAGCTACAGCAGGTTGTGTGACCTGAATAGCAGGCATCCACAGGGAGTTTAAAAAGGCTCTGCAGCAACATATTCAACTGGATCTCCAGCTGCTTTGGGACTGCAGGTCAGTCCATCGGCTTCACTGACACTATGGTCCTTTCAGCAGGTTGTTTTGGTCAGTGTTTTTATGTCAACAACGTGGTGTTTGCAGGTTAACAAGAACACACATAAAAAGGGAAAGTGAAAGGAAGGTGAATCAGTTGTCATTTTGTAGCAGCGCACCACAACGAAATCGTAACACAACGAAAAGTAACCTCTGTATATAACCCACCACAGAACTTAGAGCAGCTGAGAACAGGACCTAGGAATGCAACCAGACAGAGCACAAAGAGGACCCTACCATAGGCGAGCAAGGATGAGTTTATATACTTAGGGCACCAGCTGCAACGAGTGAGACTAATTAATCAAGACACAGGTGAATGTGATCACTTTAATCGACCTACAGTATAAACAGGATCAGAGAGAGAGAACTGGCCAGAAAAACCATATAGTCGGCTTTTCACGTCAGGTATTGTTGTGGGGTCAGGATATTGGAAACTGTTTTTTTTTTTTTATTTGGTCTAAGGCATGGGTTTTCAAAGTGTGGGGCGGGCTCCCCTCGGGAGTGCGTGTGACCCTGGGGAACATGCTTTTTTTTCCGCCGTACTACAATAAAGTGTAATTGCACATCCTTGTAAGTTGAACTATATCTCTGTTTTTTTGTTTCTTTGTTAACAAGGATACGATGTTATGCAGAGGTGTACCTAGAACTATTCTATAGACGAATGCTGTTATTTATAGTTGTGACAGAGAGTGGGTGGTGGGGTGGTGGGGCGCAAAGTGTTTCCTTCCTGCTAGGGGGGGCGTAACAGAAAAAGATTGGGAAGCACTGGTCTAAGGTTGTTCTATCATGGTCATGTTGAGAGATCTGATGAGGCCAAGCCAGCTTTGAAATATGGCATGCCAAACCCATCCAAATTAAATAATGTCTGTATAGTCTGTATTTAGTTTATACTGTGTGTTTTCCCTGCAATGCACATGTTTTCTCTATAGATGGCATATCTTAATTAGCATAAACGCTCCCTCTACATATATCTACCTCAATCCTATCTATGTATATATCTTCACCGGCCATTCATGTATAATGCTGGGACCAAGTGTGGCCCGTGAGTATGTAGACATCGAGCTTACCTTTGCTGGACATTTTTTTTTTTTTACATGAAAAACAAGTATTTACATAATTCAACCACATACCTGAATCCCCACCATAGTTTTCATGTCTAAAAAAAAAGATTTTATTTTTTTTTTTACCTGACCTGATTCAGGTTTAAGAGTTTAAATACAGATATGCTCTATACACGGTTATAATGCCTGAAGAACGCACTTCCGAATCTCCGAAAAATCTGTCATTACACTACCTTAATTGCTCAACATTCATTAACCGCATGAGCCCGTGATTGCAGGCAGAGGTAAGTGAAGTTAAAGATCTGTCATACAGCCTGAGGATTAAATCAATGTGGGACTTTAGTGGGCGCTCAATACAAAAGTGCAGATAAATCATTTCTTAACAAGGAGACTGACATACTTCCTGTGCATAAAATGCCCTCTGATTAAATTGGCCATTTGGCACCGTCCCAAGTGTCAAATCCATGATTGTCCCCTGACGGTGATGTGCTCCTCCAGAACCACATGATAACCAATGTGATGTACATCCTAGTTATGACACAAGGAGGAGGAGTAGGAGGACAAGGAGCTTGCAGATGGTGTGCGCTCACCTCACAGCTCTCGCAGAAATGCTGATGTCAGGTTTTATAACACCGCAGAGTGGTGGTGTTGATGTTAGAGGTGATAACGCGCAACAGTGAGGAACACTGTCCCAAGTAAAGTTTCACCTTCGTCCTAGATTTACCTGGAGGCTTAAAAGATGTTCTGTCCTGGGCGCTCAGCCTCCTGTCAAGACTAACCGTGCAGTAAATCAGTGGCAGAACCGAGCGTACTCTGCTGGAATCTGTATACTCACATTGGCAATTAGAAAACAATTTGCTTTGGCCTCTCTTAGATAAACAGACCAATAAATATCCTACACTTAACCTTCACAAACAACCCAGAGCCAAGACGATGCTAAACTCTGGGCAGTGCAGGAAAACAAAACACATCACGTACAGTTAAGAAATTGTAAAAATGCTTACTTCGAGGGCAACTGGACATAGTAGGTGCAGGTGAAACGTCCTCAAGAAACATACTGTGTCCAGTTGTCCTCAAAGTAACATAGATTAAATAGCCTAGATGACAGAGAGCCTACACAGAAATTTCAGATTAACATTTTGTAAAAGAATCACAATAAGATCATATGATTAGATATTTATGAAGGTGGTCAACAAATTACATTTTCCTAAACTTTAGCTGAATAAATCCAAGCTTTCTGCATTTTTAGAGAAAAATAAATAAATTTAATGCGCTGATATTTGACTTTAAAATAAAATATACTGTTGAGAAAGAACGTCTTTACCTTAGGAGAACACGAAGAAAAGAAGATATGAAGAAAAAAAAAAACGTTGTTAATGACGTATAGGTGGACGGTTTGTTCGGTCAGGTAAGTAGTAGTACTGAGATATTCTGAACTTCCACAGAAATGTTCTAAAAGTTGCCTGTAGGTGTGGGGAAACGGCAGATTGAGACCTAAATCCCAAACCTAGCTAACGCTATAAATAAGAGAATGGCGCCAACAATAGAAACGGTTCTGGAACACCGTGTAGCTTTGACTACAAACTGCTGAGAAACAGAGAAAAGTAGGTCTGTGTTTTGTTTGGTGGGTTTGTGTTCCTTACCAGAGCAGTGGTCTGTATTTTCTTTCGCGTTTGTTTTTTTCTCTTGCGAGAAAAAGTAGTGTCTGTGGAGTAAACTCACCTGCAGCAGCTGGCAGTGAAGGAAACATCATCGACGTCTGCAGCTTTACTCTGGTATCCGGTAGAAAATAATCATCTCTGTCCAGGACACTTTCTCTTCTCCTCCTCCTTCTTCTCGTACTCCTCTTCCTAACCAGACTTTTCCATCCACTGTCTTCGCCCTCCTTCCTCGTTAATGTTCTTCTTCTGAACTCCCACAGGAGTTTCAGGATAATTGCGACCCTAAATTAATTCAGGTCGACTCAGCCCTGTCTGCCTGTCTGTCTCTCTGCCTGCCTGTCTGTCTACCCAGTTGTTGTGATCTCTGACGCTGCTGCTGCGCTATGACCGCGCTACTGCTGCTGCTGAAGGATGATGATGCTGCTGCTTCACCCTCCCTCCTCCACCTGCCAGAGCGTCCTGTGTAGAATGCCTTTGGATGACTTGTTTGTAAACCCTTTCTATCTCTCTCTCCTACAATATGGGTATATGGTGTTCTGTATTAATACATAATAAATCAATGTATATATAAATATATAAATAAATAAAAACTCGGAGAGAAATATATTCGGAGGCGGAATATATGTACAAAAGCCTGAATATAGACACAGCGTGTGTGTGTGTATACAGAGAGTGAAAATATACATGGAAAAAATAATTAGACCACTGTTTTCTTCAATTCCTTGTTCATCTTAATGCCTTGTTCCACTAATGGTTTATCACCTGGGGGGAATGAACACAAAACCATGCAATGACTAAAAGCACTGTATTTGTCAGTACGATGTTATTGCTAGTGATGTAGGAACGGAAGTGATTTTTGTCACTGTCAATAAAACCATGCAAAATGGCCAGAAATCAGCTCTGATTATAACTTAATATATATATATATATATATATATATATATACACACACACACATAATATATTAATATAACTTAATTATGATTGTTATTATATTTGTCCAGATTAATGTAGATTAAGTGGAAGCAGACTTTTAAATAGACAAGAAATTAAAGTGGTCTAATAATTTTTCCATGACTGCACACACACACACACACACACACACACACACACACACACACACACACACACACACACACACACACACACACACACACACACACACACACACACTTATATTTAGAGTCTGAATATCTGTATGTATACATACACACACACACACACACACTCACACTCACACAGACACACACACACACACACGTCAGAATTTATATACAGAAAGTCTGAATATATATGCAAAAAGCAAAATATGTATACAGAGAGTTTGAATATATGTCTTCCAAACTCACTGCTGCCCAGGTGCTTAACGCTGCCCACTTTAATGGGTTGATTACAGAGGTAACAAGGAGTTGCTTTCCTTTCCTCCCTACAAGAGTTGGCCCATCAGTACTTTGTCCAGATAAAGTTCCAGGATTTCATGTGTATGTTAAAGCTCATATATCTTGTTTTGGTTTTGTTGCTGGCCCTTGAAAAAAAAAAAAAAAAAAACTGGACTAAACTTTGGTTGCTTCTGATTCAGTGTCTACAAGAACAAATGTTTGTTTCTATATAACTGGAGAAATGAAAGCACAAGCAATTGGCATCAATTCATTTTACATGTCATCTTTGACTTTCAATTTTGGCAAGCTGTGAATTACAGTTTAACGCCCATGGTCTAAGGTATTAATCCTCGACGGCAAATATTTATACAGCTATAGCGAGATTATTCACTACTTACTGTCTCCTGCAGAGGGCAATGCTATTTGTGTTTGAGCATGTTGTCCACAGGACTGACCCTTGGAATAATCCAATCCCTGAGCTAGGGAGAGTTTGAGGGTGAAGCCTGATGATGAGAGAGCAGAAGGATCCAGAACAGCCACTAAAATACCTTACAGAGCCTTTCAAAATAAATGTCATTAGTAATACAATAAAAGTTTATATTGTATGTATATGAAATGTGTGCCATTTCCAACATTTTTTTATTTAATACAAGTTAACTCTCACACTTACTTTCTGTTTGGGAGATTAAAAACCGCTGTGTGTGTGTGTGTGTGTGTATGTGTTCCTCAGTACAACAACCCCAGGGTGGGAGTCCACTCATCTCTAACATATCCAGCTGTTCAGTCCAGAGATTTGGCTGATCCGTGCCTATCTGCTCGTTCCTCCCTCCAAGCTCTGATAGTAATGTACCGTTCTGGAATAATGCCAACACTCACTCTGTGCAAAAGGAGTCCACACACACATAGACACACACACACACAAAATCTGACACACACTCACACTTGCAGACAATCCCCTCAGGTCTGACAGCTTGGTAAATTTGCTACTATAATAATATGAAAATGTTTGTATCCAGTTTGGAGAAGATTTCCTCTCACAGTCCCACACAGATTGTGTTATTTTATCTCATTACATATAGAGTAATGTGTAATATTGTCAACATTATTGTTATTATTCTGGTTTCATGGTAATACAGTGTACTGCTGCCTATAGTACCAGGTTTCAGTATCAGGAGCAAGCATAATCTTTTGCTCTTTAGCCAGAAAAAAAAAAAGAGTACTGTGAGGGAATGTGCACTGCACCATGGGAGTTTCCACTTTGCAGACTTTTCCTACCAAAGTAAGAGTCCATATACAGGGCATTTCACAGGCACCAGAGTATCTACTTTGTCAAAGTGGAAAAGTTTTTTTTAAATGAGTTGTTCAGGTACAGATGGTGCATGTCTCCAGATCCCAGAGCAGAAGTGGCTTCAACAGAAGAGGAGTCTGCAGATGAAACCTTCTTTTCTGTCACTCCTCAAGGCACAACATAACCTCTGGAGGTTTCCCTCTCCAAAGGAAAAAAGTTTTTTTCTTAAAGCAATGATGGCTATGGCAATTATTTACTTTAATAACTCACTCTGGAGAGCAAGCAAGATTTCATCACTCAAAAAGATTGCACAAGGGACAGCATGTGATCTATAACATTTAACATGAAAAAAAACAATAAATAGTGGCTTAGTGTCAGAGTCTCTGTCACAAGAGTAGAACTCCAGGGTTTATCTCCAGGGAAAGATCAAATCCTGGTTAGGGTCCCTGGCTCATTCCAGTGCTCTCTCCACCTGGACAAAGGTTCATGGCTACAAGAATGAACTCGTAGCAGCTGGTATGTAAGGCACCTCTAACCCTGGTATGATTCTGTGTCTTGGAAAGTTGAGATATGGTCACTGTGTGTAATAAGGAGTCTTGTCTTGGAGGTACTTACAAACCATTGCTTATTTTAATAACTTGACATGTCGCCTGACCATGGCAGTTAAGGAAGCAGACATTGGTCCTCAAGGCTGAGGTTTCCAATCCACCAGGTGCCACTGAGATGCTCTGAGCATAGCTCTGTCCAGACCCACATAACTTCCCACAGGTTGGCTCACAGAATGAAGCAGTGTGATATGGGTGGCAGGGTTGGAGACTTCTGCTTCCGCTACCCAGTAATGGATGAGCTGTCAAAAATGGATTAATAGGAAAATAATAAACACATGAGTCATATCTCCCTTGATTTATGGTTTGTTTTGAACTTAATATCTTAGCGTACAATGCAACGTTACAGCTTAGTTGTATTGGTGGATTATTTAAAAAAATAGTTTAGGGTGAATTTTTTCAAAAGGTTTTCTCTACTCATTTTCACATCTTAAACTAAACACCGACTTGCATTACTGCATCAATGTCGAGCGGGTGTTTAATGACGTGAACGTGTTTTGGGTGATGTTTTGCATTTGTTCTCCTGGTTTGAGAAAATTTAGAATTTCCGTGAGGAATAAGGAATCAACTCTTTTTCACTCTTGAAACAAATAATGAAACAAATATTGTTCAATGTCTTGTGACGCTTGGTTTCTGTGGTGGAGAATTGTGTATTATGAACAGACAAAGCGTTAGACGACATTGATGTGCAGGGTCACTGTAGAATTGCAGAAGGTTTAGTATCCACGGTACGTGAGACAACAGAGATTGGCAACTGGGTAACAGACACAAGACACATTCTCAAGACTGACTAAGAGACAACATAAACTGGTGCTTAGATAACAGTAACAAGATGTAGCCATGTGGATGTCAAGGTGCAAGAGCACAACATTCTACATTTCAGAGGTCTGACGAATGTCTTGAATGTCTCGTAATATGACTGTCTGATAATGTCCAAAAAACTGTATAAGAGGAGCACGCCTGTATCAGTATTTGGGATTTGTTGGTAAGACTGCTGATGAGTTGATTTGTGTTGGACCTGCCGTGGACAGGAATCTTTTATACAATAAATCCCCGAGATGGAGAAGTGTGTCCTGGGCTGCTTATTTGTAGACGCTTTCTACAATATTTCCTGCATTGTTCTAATGCTTCTAATTCTAACTTGCAGTTTACAGGTTTATTTTATATCTGCATTTAACTAACCAGTTGAATTGAAACTGAGTGTTTGACCTTTAGAGTAATGTTAGTGTAAATTCAGGTATTTCAGCATAATTTTTTTCCATAGGAAAGAAAGTAGGGGAAAGAGATTTTATTTAATTTCTTCAGATATAAGCTTATAGCTCTGGGTTCATTAGCATGTGTTAGCCTTTACAACAGCAAGTGTGCACATTTTACACTGTGTGTAGTATTCAGAGCTGATCACATTAAGCTCTTGCTGACTGGACAAGTGCCTCTGAAAATGATTGTCAAAATAAACTTGTTTTAATCTGGGTGGAGAAGCACATTGGAATTCCAGCTCTGAGCTCTCCTCTCCGGTGAAATATTTAAGCTGATGTGAACAGGTGCAAAAACGTTGTTTCTTTGTAGAGCTGCAGCCTTAACCCCAGAGTCACCCCTCCACTGTGTCCACAGTAGGTTCCTGTCAAATAAAAGTGTCCACTGTCTGTGTCCAGGGGCTGGAGAGGAAGGACTGAGGTGGAAACTGAACTCCAGAACCAAGACTGCAGAAAAAATTTAATTGAAATTCAACCTGCGATGTCTCGCATATATAACTTTTGGTAGGTATGTGATTTCAACAGATAATTGATGGGCAGCCGAGGTGGCCTAGCGGTTGGGGAAGCAGACTTGGGTCTGCTTCCCTAACCACCACATCACCACAGTAAGGCGTGATGCAGTGTAGTACGAGTCATGGAGACTGCTGCCCCTGCGACCAACCAACAGATAAGCGAATGAAGATAAATAATCAATTGTTAATGAATAGTTTGGTCCAATACAGGAATAATAATTTAGCCTAGTGGTTAAGGAAGCAGACTTGGGTCCAAAGGGTTTTCAGGTTCGAGTCTGCCAGTTGCCAGGTTACCTCTAAAAATGTCATCATCCACACCAAAGCTGCCCACTGTTTACTTTGGTGGCGGCTTAAATGCACAGATCACATTTCATCACGTGCAGCAGTGTGGATCACAATGGACAAGGTGTTGCTTTTCTTTCCAATTTTTATTAAACTTATTTTTTTCCAACCAGTAAACACTTCAGCAGCCCTTCAGGATCCAGAAAGCCATATGTCCATGTTTTTTTTTGTGTGCCTTGAATAAATATTAAGCTATAGTTATGTTTTCTTCCACACATTATTATTGTTTACTCCCCTAATAGTGCAGTAGTTCTCTGACCACTCTGAGCATTAAAGACCTACAGTAACCAGGGGTGACTTTTCCCTCAGTTAGCAGATTTTCTCTGTTTCTTGACATTTGGTATTTTGGTTTTCGAGGATGCAGGGTGGGTCGATTTTAATCAGCCCCCTTCTCAGCAATGGGGCGGTGGTCTTCTCATCGAGCCTCTTCATCTCCCTGAAGCAAATCGCAGAGCATCTGCCAGGCAGCAGGCGGAATCTTGATGGTCAGAGGATGGAGAGGCCTCAGTTAATGCGAGGGGCAGGTGCAAAAGGTTATTAGACAAGTCAGAACGCAGAAATGAGGCACCAGAGAAACTCTGAAGTAAATATGTAAGGCAAAAAAAAAAAAAAAAAATATGTAAGGAAAAAAAAAAAAAAAAAAAAAAAACCCCAACAGCGCATCAGAGTTTAGAAATGAGATGTGTAGACGTTCGGGTCTGGTTTGGACAGCTCATCAATAGCTGTACATGAAATGACCAGGCTAGCCTGAAGGCAAAAGGGAAATCTACATCAGAAGTTGCAACTGTCCGGGGTGTTTGGTAAGACAACGGGTGAATTCCAGGGAGATATAATTAGTTTTGGTAGTCTGAGAAGGGTCAACACTCCCGCAAATGAGGAACTCCAATTAGTGGAGTGGAATCATGGAGGTTGACCTTTGGATTTAGCTGCTGTCAAAATCCTCTACCCAACAACAGCACAGCAGCTACTGGTCAATAGGGAACGGTTTGAAAAAAAAAAACCGCACTGTTAATTGGTGATGAGAAAGAGCTGATACAAACTTGTTTGTCAATTGATGATCAACTTCCCCCATATCTGTTCTTGTGATTTGTAGAACAGTTTCTGCATCAATCCATCAGAAAATATCTTATCTGAACAGGGTAGCCTAGTGGGTAATGAAAGTCCACATGACGTCAGATTTGAATCCACCAGTTGCCACTGGGGTGCTCTGGGCATAGCAGTAGATTCAACAGTATGGTGCAGTGTGATTTGGGTTGTGGAGACCTGCTGCCCTTGAGACCAAGCAGATGAAAATGATTGAATTAATGGATCTTATCTGAATATGTGGTTGAAGAAATGTAAAGGAGTAGCTAACAAAACTGAAGCCAACTCAGTGCCCCCGCTCTTCTTTATGGAAGTCCCACATGCAACACATTACATAGAGTCTGATGTGTATTGAAAGGCTGTGGAAATGCACACAAGGGTACACTCAACAGAAACAACCCTGAAGAAGGGAATAGAGCAGATGCTAGTTTTAATTTTATTTGTGCCTTTACTTCATCTTTTAATGACAGCCATAAAAAGAAGAGGCTGTTGGGTTATAAAGCTAGTCTCCAGTTCCGTTTTTATGTCTCCCTGGTTTGGGAATGACATTGACTTTGGACAGGAAGTGTTAAGCTGACGAAGACACGGTAGGACTCAATTGCAGCACTGGGAGACTCTTCTTTGGTGTTCGAGATTTATTTAAACAATAACAAAACAACACAATCTGACTAAACAAACACACACTTCACCATGTACATGTACTCTTAACTCAGAACTCTTAACTTCATAAATGGTTTGGTTTCCCTTGTCCAAACCAAACCAGATAGCATTATCTACAACCCGTAAGATCTAACATCTTCAAGTAAACTTCTAACGAGACAGATCCAAACAATACCAGACCATACGAACAAGACACAACAACACCTCCAAACACGACAATGACCCAACAAACACTGAGTGAGGGAGAGGGGTGTATATATGGTAAGGGCACCAGGTGACACAAGTGAGACTAATTACAAAGACACAGGTGACTGTGCTTACACTGATTGGCCCAGCACCACACAACAGCAGGGACAGGGAAAGACACACAGACTTCACAAGAAGAGTTATTTCCCCTTATTGGAAATTAAAAACTTCTGTCCAGAGTTTGAATATTTTCTTTCCGAGTGACTATTTCTCATGTTTAATCAGACTGAATTGAACTGAATCCTTCTTCAGTCATGTCCAGTGGGTACATGGAAAAAATTATATGAAAATGTATTTTTGTCAAAATGCATTTCAAGAAATGTATTCTAGCTCTGGGCAAAACCTTTTTTCGGATTTTTATAATTTATTTGAAGAGAACCAACCTGCTGTAGATTCACATGGTCCCAATATACAGTATGTCATAAATTATACATTCAAAACTTTTAAAGTAATGTTGTGCATGTGTGCAAATGTTTTCTATATGTTAAATGTTTTCTAATATATATTTAAAAAATAAATAATATATATATATATATTAAAATTCAAGGTTTTGAGGAGGAGATAATGTGAGAATGTTCCCTAACCCAGATATTACCAAATGGCTGTGGATGATATATGGAATACTTCGTCTGCAAAAGCATGGCTTCATACCCAGTGTGCACCTTAGCTCACTGAGCCAAATCCCTGAGTTTATAGTGGCTGCCAATGACATCTGTTCACCCTGCTGCTATTCACAAGCCTGGCTTATATTTATAACTATGAATACAAAACAGAGATTATTTTTCCTTTTCGCCCAACCTGGAACATCCCCCAACATACAGTTCAGTTTTAACCGCAGGAAAAGAAAAAGAGAGTTTTTTTTCACATTTGGAAGTCCAGATTTACAGCTGTGTATGCAGATTTGATGGCCGACTGCCGGAGATACTCACGGAAGACCAGCTGTTAACCAGTGGAGATGCCATGTAGAGGTGTCAATAGTCAGTCCCTCCAATCTGGTCCCGGACCTTTGAAACAGCAGAGAACAGTGAAATCCAGACAGTAGAGCTGGGGCAGACTAGGACTGGGTGCTGGCTCAACGTTGTGGCTGGTTGAGCAGTCCGTGGAAGTAGTTGAGGCTGGGCAGATGGTTTCCAAGTTAGATTAGGTTGAGTCGGAGCGATAGTCTAAACTAGTAGAGAAAAAATGTGAATTATTTAAGAATTTAAATCATCAACAAATGGTTCAACAGACCAACTGTTTACCACTCGAGCAGGGTAAAAATCTGGCACTGAATCGTCGAAGTCCTGGAGTTCTTATAGTCGGTGACGTTGATGAGTGACTCCCACCATACGTGAAGAAACAGTGACAATTCAGTACAGGTGCAGGACTCCTGCTTCCTCAGCCTCACGAGTGAAAAAAAAAAAACAACATGGGCATGTCCAACAATGCATGGGCCAAGCACCAACTGTGACAGCACCCCTCACTCCCTTTAACCGGTGCCTCCTGGCACCCTAGACTTCTCCGGGTGCTCCTTGTGAAAATCTCTTATGAGTGAGTGGTCCAAGATAAGAGAGGGAGAAACCAGGAACGTTCCTCTGGACCATAACCTTCCCAGTCTACCAGGTACTGCCACCCTCGCACCTTGTAAGCCGGATGATCACCTACTTGTTGTGGTGGTGGAGGGGCTTTGTCTGGGGGATGCAATGCACTTGTAGCCACAGGTTTAATCAAAGAAACATGAAATGTCGGATGGATGTTTAAACTTCGGGAGTTTAAGGCGGACTGATGACTTGTTAATCATTCGTTCAATCTTGTAGGGACCAATAAAAACGTGGGGTCAATTTACGGTTCTGGGCAGGAAACTGAATGTCTCTGGTTGACAGTCACGCTCTTTGCCCCGGACGATAGCGAGGGGCAGATTGACGGTGTTTATCTGCGGCTTTCTTTGTCCTGGCGTTCATTTTTAACAAGACAGATCGGACAGCTCTCCATACACTCCGAAGGTGCCCCATGTTTGCTTGAACGGAGGGAACCTCCACTTCCTTCCCCTGTTCAGGGAAATATGGGGGTTGATAACCCAAGGTAACAAAAAAACGGGGACATACCTGTGGCGGAACAAGTGAGGGAATTGTGTGCGTACTCCAGCCAAGGCAAAAATGAGCTCCAAGAATTTGGGTGGCGACTGGTGACACAGCAGACTGCAGTCCCAAGATCTTGATTAGCCCTTTCGGCTTGACCATTGGACTCAGGATGATGACCAGAGGAGAGACTCACCAAGGCTCCCACTGCAGGACAGAAAGCTCTCCACACTTGGGATGAGAACTGTGGACCCATGTCAGAAACAATATCCTTGGGAATTCCATGGAGATGCACCACACAAAGCACAAGTAAGTCTGCTGTCTCAGTAGCTGTTAGGAGCTTAGGTAGTGGAACAAAATGGACAGCTTTAGAAAACCTGTCAACAATGGTAAGTCTACATGTGTTACCAGATGACATGGGTAGTCCTGTAACAAAATCCAATGCAATATGGGACCAATAACGTCTGGGAACCTCTACAGGATGAAGTAGTCCAGCTGGTGGTTGATGAGTGGACTTTCCACGGGCACAAATGGTACAAGCTGCAACGAATGCTCGAGTGTCTTGTGCCGTAGAAGGCCACCAAAAATGCTGTTGCAAAAACTTCAAAGTTCGATTATAACCGAGATGACAAGACAGTTTCGAAGAGTGACCCCATTGGAGAACTTGGGAGCAAACCTTATCTGGGACAAACAATTTTTGCAGGACCTGTTTCTGGATCTGGGTCCTCCGGCTGAGCCTTGTGTACTAGTGCCTCAACCTCCCACATCACACAACTAGGGTTGAGAATACTGGGACTTGTGTTGGGCTCCGAATCCTCTTCATCTAGCTTCGGCTAGTCTGGAAAGAGCATCTAGTTTAGTGTGACGGCAACCTGTACGGTAAGGGAAAAACAAAACCTGTCCAAGAACAGTGCCTGTCCAAAAACATAACCTGTCCAAGAACAGCGCCCATCGGGCAGCCAGTGTCACCACTCCTCCAGAGCCAGCACCACAGCCAACTGTTCTATTTTTCCTCATCGTAATTCTTCTGAGCAGCTTTGATAACACTGCTCCTACTCCAGTGCCTCCAGCAGAGAACAGTGAAATCCAGACAAGTATAGTTGGGGCAGACTAGGACTGGGTGCTGGCTCAACGCTGTGGCTGGTTGAGCAGTGCATGAAAGTCGTTGAGGCTGGCCAGAGGGTTTCCAAGTTTGATCAGGTTGAGTTGGAGCAATTGTCTAAACTAGTAGAGAAAAAAATGCAAGATTATTTAAGAATTTAAATCATCAAATGGTTCAACAGACCAACTGTTTACCACTCGAGCAGGGTAACGATCTGGCACTGAATCGTTGAAGTCCTGGAGTTCTTATAGTCGGTGCTGTTGATGAGTGCCTCCCACCATCCGTGAACAAACAATCAGTGACGATTCAGTGCAGGTGCAGGACTCCAGCTACCTCAGCAAAAATGTGTTTGTTTTTCTTTTCATTTGTTGTAAAGTTTTTACACCTGTAAAGTTTTTGTAAAGTTTTTACTATCTTATAACAAGAATAAATTCTACTTCTATGGATCAACTTATAAACATACATCATTAAAATCTCGGGATAGAAACTAGCACTAACCCAATTAAACCCAAATACTACCATACATTCATTTGCTTATATTCATCCAAGCGGCCTAGTGGTTAAGGAATAGGTTTGGGCATCATGCCCACTCACTGCCCCCTGGGCATTCATATTGAATCATACCAAAGAGACGATAGTGTATTCATGATTGTTTAACAGCTAGCCTAGCTAGATACTGCCGAGTCAAAGTCTTATCTCTAAAAAATTGTGTTTGACCAAAAAGACCTGGGCCTGTGGTGGCCTAGTGTTTTTAAGGGACCTGACTATGGTCCGCAGGGTTGAAGGTTTGAATCGACCAGCTGCACCGAGGTTTACTTTGGCAGGAGCAGCACTCTCTACAACTGCCACCCAAATGACACTTTACCATCCTGCAGTTGGCGAGCCCACTGGACGTTTACTGTCATACGTTTAACTCAAATAACCAACCCATCCATTGTGGCATTTCCTTTCCTACCTATAAAACAAGTAAAACGCCACCGTCTGCCAGCTCTGCTCAAACTCTTCAATCATTGAACTATGAGTTCTGTTTCAAAGGTCGGCAACAAACTTTTTCATCAGCCCGTTTTATTGTCTCTCCATAAAACAATGTCATACTTCCCTCAAGCTTCTGATAATTAAAGCTCCATAACAACGGCTGAAGTAAATCTTTATGAATGAAACCCCTGACGGACGGACGGCCAGCTGCTTTCAAAGGTCACATTAATGCTATCCCACAGACCAGACACCAACAGACGTCCACCATGTTATCTGTTAAATCCATGTTGGCATGTCAAGCTGTCAGCTTCCCCAACCACTGCCCAGATGATGCTATGCTATTTCTCTAAAAAATTATTGGCAATGATAGAAAACCAGTGACTTCAGTGATGGGGTTTGGGTTTGTTTAATTTTTGTTTGCCTTTCAATGTTTTCTCCCAACAATTCATAAGGTATTAAAGGTATGAATTGGATGTCTGACTGATGAGCCATACAGAGCTGTCCCTGAGAGGCTACCGCACGTGACAGACTGACCGCTGACTGGAAATTATGAATGCAGCTTGTTGGTTTTCATCTCTGCTATGTATATGAGATATGTGGGGTTTTATCTCCTTCTGTGCAGACTCAACGTTAATCCCTCAAACATAACGGCACATGAGTGCAACCACAGATGGAAAGACGTACAGAATTCAGGGCCTTGTTGGGAGATCAAATGCCAGGAATCATGAATGACTTTGTGTTGCTGCCAGGATCAGTGGGCATTTCCTGTGACACGTGACAGAGACAATGACAAATACTGTAAATATCAGCTGAGAGATTATGTTGCTACACTTTATTCAACCTTTAATTAAATTCTACAATTTTACCATATATTTTTAAGCTCTAATATATGTGCTATTGTTATATTTGTATAATTAGGGCAACCTTTTGACACAGGTACGGATTTTCCCTTTTGGACATAGACTCACCTATGATTCATTGTTTGTATGACTGTGTGCGTGTGTGATTTGGTGTACTGTCTACAGTGTGTGTCCTTGCTGTTCCTGATGTTCCCATTTAGTTCCTTATATCCACAGGATCCAACCTCAGTACGTAACCACTAGAATACTGAGCTTTATAGATAGATAGATAGATAGATAGATAGATAGATAGATAGATAGATAGATTTTAATATGGTACTTTATTAACACAATCCAGGAAAGAACAGAATCCAAGACACTTTCATCTGCGAGGTCAAGATTGACAACAAGTCAAATTATTAAACATGGTACACATTATTAAACATGGTACACAACAGATGTGATCCAACATCAGTACAAAGCAAACAACCAAAACTTAGGAAATCATTTAATGGCCATATCATAATGAACTGCCCTCTTTCGCTCCGGCACTACCGATGTTCAGGTGTCAGAGATGAGTTTAACACGGAGCATCTTCTTTGATTTAGCGGCCAGTTTATGCAGCCTGAAGACCTCTTGGTCTGTCAGGGATAGATAGATAGATAGATAGATACTTGACCCCGAGACTGCTGTACTGATAAATCTAAAACTAATCAAATCTTGAAAAATTGTGATTTTTTTTCGAGAATTGTCAGGAAGCTGCCTGCTTTTTTTGGCAACCTACGCACAAATGTTGCCTTGGGGATAAACAATTACTCCGCAGTGACAGGTTAAAAGAGGTAACTGTCTGATGCTGCCCTCAGAAAGAAAAATATGACATTGTTTGTTGTGAGGAATACTCTTAAACACAGATGTGTTCTTCTCCCCAAGGAATCGTTCTGTCTTAACTCTTTAAAACAAGGTTTATATATGCTAAATTTAAGATTGTCGTATGGTGAAAGTGTGAAGATGTCCTTACAAATGGACTCAAATACACAATAGACAGTTCCTAAGAGCATTTGAAGATTTGATAATGTAAGAGATAAAGTAATAAAGTAAAAAAAAAAAAGATAAAGTAATAAAGTACAAGAAGAACAAGCAGTGAAGATATAAACATTAGGAGCTGTGTCTGTTCTCCCTTCCCCTGCTGTCTTTCATCAGTCTCACTGGTGTCACCTGGTGCCCTGGGCAGTATATAATACCCCTCTCTTCCCCTCACTCTGTTTTTGTCACTTCAATGTGATGTTCGTGCTGTGTAGGTTCCATGTTTTAGGTCTGGATAGTTGTCAATTGCCATATTTCATATGCATCATGTTGTGTCTCTGCCTGCTCCTATTTATAAGGGAACAGGACAGAGACAGGTAGGGTTTGTTTTTCTACTGTCTATACAGCATTCAATGCTGGAACTTTTATGTGCTACGAAGAGGCAAGGTGGCCTCTGCTGCCATGAATTTCCTGATTTTCCTGAAAAATTGCACATTTACAAAAGTAAATGTACATGGCTTATGTGGCCTATAGGATAGATTGGCTGCGTATATGAGTTGCCTAGTAAGTCAATAGTAGACAGGACATCCTTAGGCTAGGTTCACACTGCGCTCTGAAATGACCCATATCCGATTTGTTTGGAAATCCGATTTTTTTTTTCTTAGGCCGTTCACATTCCCCACTTGTATGGACTTGTATGTGATCTCCAATATGAACGGGAATCTACTCAAATGTGTGCGCAAATTGACAGGTATAGGCGCGTCTACATAATACATAAACAAAGTGGGTGCAAGTTTGCAAAGTTGTAAAGCATGGAGATGAGACAATACCTTGCGATGTGGTTTTTGTGGCGGCAGCGGAACTCAGCCAACAACCTGGTGTTGTGGAGTGGATTAAGCAGGGGGAGGTTAGGGCCTTAAGGACACAGGGTCACAGCCAGGAGTGGTGGGAAGTTGATGTGCAGCGCTTCACATAGAGTTCATCAACAACTTTGTCTCACAAGAAACACCTTCTTGTGAGACGAACAACTGAGAGGAAACGCAAATTCGGCAATACTTTATAACAACTTTGGCTGTCACATTCATCTCAATATATGAAAAATGTTGCCCAGCCGTAATATGTAGTGCCTTCAATAAAGTATATTTAAAAAAAAGAAAAAAATGGAGAGAAAGTGAAGCCGAGGATGGAGTCCGTGTTATTCTTTTTCACATACAAACACACACACACACAAAGCTGTGTGAGTACAGAGTGTAAACATACGCCGGCTGTTAATGAATTCTGAAAGAAACTGCAGATGAATGAGCAGTTGCGGTGACAAACAGCCCAAGACCCGTGGGTCACATAACAGCTTTTGTCTCCCTGTGATTGGTCCAAGGCGACCGGCCAGGTCACATGATAGAGACTCAGCCGTTCAGACTGCAGTCGCATGTGAAAATAACGGATATGAATCGGAATCAGGATCACATCTCAAAGCGACCTGGGTCACGTGGAAAAATCAGATCATATTGTCAATAACAAATCGGATCGGTCGCATATTGGCGAAGAAAAATCCGATTCGGGCCGTTTCAGGGCACAGTGTGAACCTAGCCTAAGTCACTGCGGCTGCAGGTTTTGGTTCTAACCTATTCAGTGTGCATCGTCTGACCAATCAGCTGTCTGGAGACAACTGGAGATCATTTGTTGAAAAGAGCCAAGTCAGGTGTGCTGCTAGGTGCTTGAATCAATAACCTGCAGCCACACCGGCCCTTTGTGGATCCTGTTTGCCAGTCCCTTTCGAAAGGGACTCAAGAGCAGCAGTCTCCATGACTGTCACCCAAATCAAGCTTCGCGCACACGGGGAGGATTCGGCACGCGCCGATTGCTCAGCACCAGATTCTCATCGTGTGCGCGTAAATTTCCGAGAGCCATTTGTCACTCGAGGCCGTGAGCAAAATATTGATCGTGCTCGATTTCTCTCGGCGCGAGTGAACAAAGTCTCATCGTGTGTGGGCTACGTGAGCATCTTTCTCACTACAAATGATTTGTGCGCATGCGTTACAATGATAACACAAGATGGCAACCAGCAGCGACTTGTTGAATGAAACGATATTAGAAGACCAATTCGTGGATCTTTGGCAAGACCTTCCATGTCTGAATAATATTCAACAACAGTAAAAGTAGTCGTCTTCGTCTTCGGAGTGCGCGGTTTTTACTTATCACGTGACCTGGGAAATCAGCTGACTTACTAGTGAGACGTGAGCAGAATTCTCATCGTGTGCGGGTGTACTATCAGCGCGCACGTGTGGCGCTGAGCAATTGGCGCGTTGCCGTATTTAATGCAGTCCTTCTTAAATATTGGAGCATAATTGACATAATTCAATTACACTGTGTTGGTTATTTTTCATTGTTAAAAAGAATAAACCACAAAGTAGCTCCGACAGAAAACAAAAGACATTGCCTGATTTTTCCACAACAAACAATCAGTGCTTGGATTAAAAAAAAAAAAAAGGACAACCGTCTGATCTGCTGCAATCAAAACAAGCCTGTAAACCCTCTTTGGTGTCTGGAGCTGTAATCTCTGGACTGCTCGGTGAAAAGTCTGCACTGTTTGGATTGGGAATTATAACCTTGGCCGCACTCTCATCGGATTGACGGGAAAGGAGGGAAAGAACGTGAATGGAGCCTGCCGTTCCTTGGTGCTTAGAGAGAATTTATTTCAACAGGGAATGGCTTTACACAGTTACGTAATCCGCCCCCCGAGGGACATGTATAGATCATGGGACACATATGGAAAATGGGATGTCCTCCAGCCCACTGTAGTGCCTCACTGCTGTGATGTAAGATTACTTCCCTTTATTGCCAGGCTGTTAATGGCAGTGAGCATTTACGTCCCACAATACCCTGAGTCAGCAGGTGGAGCATCACATGGCAGGAGGGGATGCTGGGAGTCCAAAGGTTTGTGGGTTTGAAGCAGGTTTTGACACAATGGGCATGAAAAGGAAATGGACGTGAGAAAGAGGGGAAGTAGTGATGCAACAAAAAAAAAACTTTGAGGTCACTATTATTGGACTGGATTCAGTAGGAAGTAATTTTTTAAGGCTATCACGTACTGGATGGTGAAAGAAATTTGCAGAGAGAAAAACCTTTTAGTGAATAAAACTTGTTAAAGTAAAACTTGTTACCTTTGTCAAAGATGGGTTACAAAATACATTTTTTGGTATTGAACATTGGCATGACAGTGGCCCTCAAGTTATTTCAGATTGAAAACTGCTTTAGACAAAATTTTTTGTCTTAAATAATCCAAAGTCCATTCATACATGAAGCATGTGTAAGAAAACACCATTCCTATATACACATTTTTTAATCACCAATTTCACTGCAGGTTACATACATATTAGCAAGTGATCTCTCAAGTATCTACATATGTCCTTTAGGTTATCTTTTGGATTTCATTCTTTCTAACTTGTAACATTTCCATGTTTTATGATTGCCTTTTTTCATTTGTAAGAATGTCATGTTTATTCCCAAAAAAAAAATCCCCTCTTTGACCCTCAGGGCTTCCATAGAAGTGAAAATCAATCAGAACATTAAGATAATGTCCACCATCGTCCAGGCTAGAACATTAATGTCCGGAGTTTTTCCGTAACATCAGCTTACACGGAGGTATTAATAGATTTTCTAACACTCCGGATAAAAATAGAGTCATCGACCTGCTGCTTCGTAACCACCTTAGTCAGGGATATTGGATTATAAATCTATCACTGCCGTGGGCTCTCATCTCTTCATCACACACACACACACACACACACATTTACACTCAGGTCATGACCTGCTGCCTGATGCTGTGCTAACCATTTCTGAAAATGATGATGGTTGGAGGAGGAAGATGAGGATGGGACTGGATGATAGATCAACCTGATCATCCCAGAGACTCATTATCTAAAGTGACCACAGGGAACCAGAGTGGAGAGCTTTAGAGGAGCTTTTGGACGCCGGCTTTAACCACTTGGAGAAAAAGTAGATACTTAGTTGAGGAGAAAAAAGAAAGAAAGAAAGGAAAAAACCATCGATTGATGGAACGGATAGGGAGCTGTGAATGATGAGATGGGCCGAGCCCACAGCCGCTCTCCTTGGCTGCACTTAACACACCACAGATCTTAACGCGCTGAGGTTGTTGGCAGACCAAGGACCGAGCGTGACCTTGACGATAGCTGAAGCTGCAAACTTTAGAGACAGATAGCTCCATTCGTAATCCGAAGCTCATATATCCGCGGGCGAGCGGTTGACCTGTGTTGTAACGTCACACCTGCACTCTGTATTTTACGACACATCTGGGAAGGAGGGAAAGTCGGGGAAAAGGAAAGTGAAAAGGGTGGAATTACGCCTTCTTCTTAACAAGATTGTTAATTACAGTAGTGTTTTACAGCCATTTAAAGCAGAGAGAGGGAAATTTAGTGCCATTCGTTTCCTCAGTTGTGAAAAAGATTTTCAGCAATCAGTTTCTCTTCTATTAAGGATTGCCTTTATTTCTTTTTGATTTGATTTTATGAGATTACGTTTTTCTGTTATTTCAATCAATGCTTCAATCATGATTGCTGTAACCTTCAGATGTGGATTTGTTTTGTTTTTTTTTAAATTAGCCAACAGTGGTGGGCTTGTGGTTGAGGCTGCCTTACAATACACTCACACCATTTTTATGCCTCTCTCTCTTTCTTTCCCTTAACAGTCTGATTTGACGGAATCTTCATATTATTAGTATCATAATTTACCACGTTAAGATCAAGAGATCTTCCTTTATATTAACTCCAAAACCCTTCAGTGCAGTTCTTTTCACAATTGCTCTGCTTTAAGAAGCTTGTTTTCCTCTAAATGGGAGTCAGAAAATAGCTAAACATAGTACTGAAAAGTAAACCGCCTTTATTTATTTTACACGTTGGTTATTGTTGACAAAGTTTGTTGATCAAAATACCAAATTAATACTATGGGGTATGAACATGAGACATGTAAAAGCAAAAAGAGGATTTAAGACTAATAAAACTTTATAGCAAAAATAATAAATAAAAATGTTTTTTTTTTATTTTACTTTTTTATGGGAATTTTTGTGCATCCTGTTTGTTTAGTTGTGTGTTGATGGTAATGTTTTCTTCACAATTTTATGCGCGAGAGATTGGGGACAAAAGGGACTTCAGGTTCTAATCCACCAGCTCCCAGGTTGTCCCTGAGGTGGTCTGATCATAGCACTGTCCCAACCAACATAACTTCCAGTGAGCTCACAAAATGGAGCAGTGTGATTTGGGTGGCAGTCGTGGAGACTTAGTCACTGTGAATGAAGATGAATGAATGAAAGAATGACAGAGGAACGATTTATAACGATTTATTACAGTAAATCTAATACAAATACTTTGATAGGGTAACAGAAATACTCAATATTACAATACATTTGCTGACTGTCTTTTTGTCTGCAGTAAAGTTGAAGGATCCAACTATGATGTGATTCTCAGATCAGTAAAAAGCAGAAAAATCATGGCCTGTTGACCGTTCTTAGATTGTAGATACATGTACATTTCCATTAAATAAAGTAAGAAAATACTTTGGTTGGTTGACATTCATTTTCCCTTTAGTTAGAGAATAAGATTAAATAAAATCCCTGTCTGCTTATTGGTAGGCAGGAGGACTAAGGGCATGCTGTCCTCAGTCCAAAGTATTCAATAAAAGACACAGAGGGGAAATTTGACAGCTTTATTCCATTAGTGAAATGATCACTGTGCTGATTCTTTAGAATTTCCAAAACCACGTTGGCTGCTTCACCTCCACTTCCTGTGCACTTGCATTATTTCACTGTCTCTTTCGGCCACATCTCCAGGGTCCATATACTGTAGATAAGACACATATTAAAAGTACATCACAATCTGTCAATATTAAACGAACAGATTCTAAGAAGTGAAGGCGGCCATGTTAAAAATGAAAGTGTTACGTCTATGTTGTAATTCAAGTGGGCCGAGCCCCAACAAAATAAAAGCTTTGTCCCAGGTATCCTCAAGTAGAGATGACAACAGACAGCTCAGGAACTTCATATTGTCCATCAGCTGAAAGAAGTACAACTCCCTAATAGACCTCCCTTGTTTGAAGTCATGACAGGTATAATAGCAGTTGGAGGCCAATGCTGACTTCCAGCCATGTATCATGGACTTATGAGGCACACGGGACACTCCTATAATTAGAGAAGTGACTACATGCTGTAGACTGCTGCTGCGGTCCCATGACAGGACATGTTCATATACAAATATAAACACAGCACTGACCTGACACATCGTTGACTAAGAGCATAAGGAAGTTTATGTCCAGCAGACATTGCGGCGCCAACTATGACACTTTTAGGGAAGTTGTTAAAAAAAAGGAAAAATGCTTAAATCATAGGTTTGTGCTGGAGTAATGTTGAATTTCAACAGAAATTGAGGATAGACTCATTTATTGGATTAAAAGAGGAGGTTGTGACAAAACCTTAGATTAGTTTTGTCCATCATTCACTAGTCTTCATCATCTTATGAACTACTGGGTCTCTGGGGCAGCAGTCGCCACGACTGCCACCCAAATCACACTGCCCCATACTATGGGTCTTTCTGTGGAAGTTATGTGGGTCAAAACAATGCTCTGCCACCAACCTGGCAGCAGGTGGATTCGTACCTGAGGCCTTCAAGCCACTAGGCCAATGTATAGTATGATGTTAATGTGAGGTCTCGCCGCATTCTTTCTGTGTTTAGTAGGGAGTCTTTAGAAAATGTACTTTGTTAATAAACTTCTCTGCAGGTCTCTAGCGGGTCTAGCAAAACATTTGGTTTAATATTGTGTCAGTGTTAGGTTTTGGTGTCCTTGGGGGGACATGGACGACATGGTAGGACCCAAATGCAGCACTACGGAGGCTTTTCTGTGGTGTTCAAAATTTAATTAAAACAAAACAACAAAACCCGACATTACTAAAACATAGACTTTTCGCACATGCACTTAATCAAGGTACACATACTCTTCACAATAATGTCGTAATTGGTTTGGCTTCTTCAGGCCAAACCTCCCTGTTATGAGATGTGCCAAGGCTTCAAAGTGCGTGTCCAGCAATGTAGAGGGCGTTTCCACGAAGCTTGCCAAAATTATGACGTCCAAAGCTTTGCTGCCACGTATCACGTGAATGCTTCGGAGAGTGGTTCAGATGATGGTGCCTGGTCCGACACCTCGATGCCCCCCTGTATCACGTGATGCTTCGGAAGTGGTTTGAAGTTTATCGCTTAACTCTTAGATGACCACAACTTTTCTCCAAAAACCCATGTTAGCTGCTATAGCTGTAGTTTGCCGAGAGTTTAGAAAGTTTGGGAGAAAGAGCAAGAGATTTAGGAGAGTGAATAGGGTAGGATAGGTATGGAGCCAGCGAGGAAGAGGATGATGTCCCCCCTGTGGGACCATTTTGATCTAATATCTCCTATCACTTCTTGTATCCATGCCAATTTTGCCATGTTTTCTTTGGTTTATTGTGCCAATAAAGACAAATAACACTGTATCTAATTTCTTTAAACCAGCCACCAGAAAACAGGAGCTGGATGAAGCCGTTGTTTCCATGATAGTGAAGGACACACAGCCCTTCACTATTGTGGCATTTGTGTCAAAACTGAATCCTACTTATGTCATCCCAACAAGGCAGGTATGTATGAGTGGGTGCATGCATGAAACACTTAATAGTATATGGCTCAAAATTAAAAAAAAAAGAAAATTCTGCATGTATTTTTTCTTTAGGCTCTGAAAGCCATGGTAGATGTCAAGTGGTTGTCAGTAGAAGAGAAGGCCGAGGCTAAGTTACAAAAGGTGGCTGCTCTTAGCCTTACTTCTGACATGTGTGGACATCCATCAACATGGATTCCTTTGCTAAATGCTAAACTTTGTGGATGATGACGCCAGGCTCAGCTCAGTGCTGTTGGCAATGCAGGCATTCCCACAATCACACACAGCTGAAAACTTGGCTGGTGGGAAAGCCTCCCTGATGGAGGAATGGGGAATTACAAGTAATTTTATGATGCCACTGTATAGCTTTCGGCTGAGGAAACTGTCTCTAAGGTTGTCCAACCCTCCAAGGTTGTCCCCCTTATGAAAATGCTGGGGCAAAACCTCCCGGAGGAAATGGTGAAGATGCCACCTACAGTGACATTAGAAATGGGAGACCAGCTCATCAGGCAACTAAGGAAGAAGCTGTTTACTATGCAGTCAATGAGCTTCATGTCACTTGCTACACTCCTGGACCCCCCGGTAGAAATTGATTGTTTTTTTTTCAGTCACACTAAAGTCCCTGAAGCTGTGAAGCGATTGACATCGGAGCTTGCCACAATTATAACAGCCCAGAGCAGACAGGAAATCCCCCTAAGCTTCTACCTCTCATGGTGTCACTGGAGATAATGTATTATTTTACATTTTGATGTGAGTTATTCCTATAAGAACACTTACTAACATGATCGGTGGTTTCCTCGGGCAACAAACTGTGGTGTTTAGACACCAGCGTCATGGAGACAACGAGGCAGAAAGGAAAGCAAACTCCTTGTCATTGTGATTCACACCACTGCACACAACAAAATGCGACCTCTGTCTTTAACCCATCACCAAAGTGAACAGTGGGCAACTTTGAGCGCCCGGGGAACTGTGAGTGGGGACGGTGCCATGCTCAGTGGACCTCAGTGGTACCTTGGCGGTAGGGGGATTTGCCCCTGCAAGTCAATGCAGATGCTTCTGTGGAGGTTCAGCGGTAACCTCCAGAGCAAAATAGTGGAAGGCAAGAAAATCCTCTGGAGTACTGTGAGGCAGAAACTTCTGTACAGACATTAACACTACTTTGCACTAACCTTTTTATGTATATACCGGCATCTTCTGTGCCTTGTGAAGGGCACAAGGCACACAACCTCTTCTACAAGGCAGAAGAGGTTGTGTGGAAAAAAAGTAATCGCTTAAAACCAAAAACGGTTGAAAGGCTCATGTTTTTAAATAAAAATGAATAAAACTTTCCCTGTCTTGTACATCCAAGTTGCAGAAGTCTCATGAAGCTCAAACCACTTCATCGCGCCATCACATTAGCAGCCGATAACTCCAAACTATAACAGACCGTTCCAAACAATGATCCCACAAAGACTGAATGAGGGAGTGGGGTATATAGTATATACTAAGGGCACCAGGTGACACGAGTGAGACCAATCTGAAGGACACAGGTGACTGTGATAACACTGATTTCCCACACTAGACAAACAGCAGGGAAAGGGACAGACCGACCTCAAAGTCAGATTGGATTATTTCTTTTTTTTTCTTGTAGTAAGCAGTCACAATCTTATTACTATACTTCCTGGACTCCCTTTAACCCTGTGGGTTTGTGACTAATACTCATTCATTTATTTATATCTGCTTATTAGGTTGCGGGGGCAACATTCGGAGGAGGGATACCCAGAAATCCCTCTTCCCAGACACTTCCTCCAGCGCATCTGGGAGGATCCGGGGTGTTCCCAGGCCAGCCGGGAAACATACCTGTAGTCGCTCCAGCGTGTCCTAGGTCTTCCTCTGGGTCTCCTTCCAGTGGGACATGATCCAAACCCCTCCCATGGGGGGTGTCCATCGGGATGTTTATGCCCAAGCCATCTCAACTGACATTACATTAAATTATAATTTTCACAATGACAACCACTAGAGGGCGCAGTTACAACCTATACACCAGGGCAGCTTATACTGGAAAAATAATGTTCTTAAATTGTAAAAAGTAAAAGTATACACTAATCTAAAAAGCCTACAGTATTTCATTATACTTTGTATCTAATATTCAAAAAATACTCAAACACCAACATTTAAAATACAATACTCGATTTGTTCTTATGATCAAAATATAATTACGAAACAAAATGTGTGATTACACAAAGCACAGACTTTAGACTTTAAAGATAACTGAGCAGTAAAACACTATAACAAATCAAAGAACTCGAATTCCAAGTCGTAAATCCCATCAATAATCCAGTAAAAACTCAAGTGTGACAGTAATCACTGTAATTTCAACCTCTGGACCTTAGTTGAGATGGTGTAAAAATGTGATTATAAAAATGCTAAAATAATCAGCCAAAAACATCAATATATAAATGTCCTCAGAAGCTGAAGATGAATGATAGATCCAGCGGCCTGACAGCTATTTACGGAAATTTTATGCAATATAGATGACGTCCATATTGTGTAAAATTTTATTGGAAAGCAGTGCAGCAGAGACTGTGGAAGAGAGGTGAAGAATAAAATACAGGCAGGATGGAACAACTGGAGAAAGGTCTCTGGAGTGATTTGTGATAGATGAGAGTCAGCTAAGGTGAAGGGAAAGGTCTACAGGACAGTTGTGAGACCAGCCAGGATGTATGGATTAGAGACACTAGGAATAGGCAGAAGACAGGAGACAGAGCTGGAGGTGGCAGAGTTAAAGATGTTGAGATTCTCTTTGGGGGTGAGAAGGATGGACAGGATCAGGAACGAGGTAATCAGGGGGACAACACAGAGAGGGAGGTTTTAAGAAAAGGCTAGAGAAGACAGATTGAGATGGTTTGGACATGTTCAGAGGAGGGACAGTGGACACATTGGTAGAATGATCCTAGACATGGAGCTACCAGGTAGGAGACGAAGAGGAAGGCCAAGGAGGAGATTTATGGATGCAGTGAGGGAGGACATGGAGGTGGTTGGAGTTGAGGATGCGGAGGACAGGGTGACATAGAAATTGTTGACTCGCTGTGGCAACCCCTGAAAAAGGGATAAACCAAAAGAAGAAGACACAATATAGATGATGTAAGAATTCCCACAGTCAGTTTACAAGATCAGCAAACAGTAAAAACATTCCACATCAAACTCAAAATAGTTACAATGTAATTGACACAGGAACCATTTTTTTTATTAAACGAGTCCCTAAAATCACAACGTGTGTGAGTCAGAAGAGCATTCAGTTTGTAACACGACACCTGACATCACTCAGTGCAGAGCGGCATCTGAGTGAAACCAGATGTAATTCCCCTAGTTGGGAACAAAAACTCCTCCCCAGCTTTGGATCCTGTGCTGAACTTCCTCAAAAGTCCACTCATAAAAAGTCACACACTGACCTAGTTCACAGCAGAAGAAGACGACAGCCAGATCTTCAGGAACGTCTCCAGACTTCAGAACACTTTAAGGTAGGTCTCTGTATGGCAGGCACATTTTCCTCCTTGTGCTGTGCTGTGCTTGGTTTTATTTTCATCTTAAGCTTGAATTTGTCTGCAGTGTCAGGTTAGTGTTTGAGTTTGTGATCCAGTTAAACCGATATAAAGTGCATGCATTTGAACCTGCAGTTATTATTTACCCTGCGTTCAAGTCTAGGTCCACTTGCAGCTTCATACCTGATGCCGCAGCCTCACTATTCTTAGCGCCCAGCAGTTTCAGGAAGTCATTAGCAGTAGATTTGTGCTACTCATGCTGATGTTGCATGTTGTGCATAAGATAAGAGAGTGAAGTAACAGATTTTTCCAGCCCTTTGTGTAGGAGGCAAACAACTTAAATCAAAAATTCCAGACAGTTATGGGAAACCATTTACTTTTTGTTTCTCTTAGTGCTTTTGTTTTATTGGACATCGGCATTACTGGAAACAAAGCAGATCAAAGCAGGATGTACTGGGAAAAAAAGACCGGAAGGGAGGAGGGAGTGATGAATGACAGATGGAGGGAGTGATGAGTGAGGAATAGATTAATATTGTCTTTATCAAAGAGGACACAGACGAGATAAGATTCAATCCAGAGACCAAAAAATAGTTTTTTTGTTTTCTAACAAAAACTCAAAGACATTAAAATTGTTCAAGGTCTGGTTACCAACACATGGAAACTGTTCCCAGACCAGCATTTGTTTTCAGTGAGTCACCCCTGAAGGCCTCTTCTTCAACCCTCCAAAATAAGCTCTTTGAGGTTTTATTACAAAATAAGTAGGTCAGACATGTGGAAAGAACATGAAGCTCCAGTAAAAACATGGTGACGGACAAAAATGAAGCTCAGTCTGAGTATGGAACAGATCAAGTTTTATGAAGTTTTATGGTAGGAATTCACAACTTAAACCGTTGTGTCCATCATACAAGATAAAAACGTCTAAAACATCAATTTCATCCTTTGTTTCAAACACAGACATCTATTAAAATGCTCCCTGTAGCTATTTTATACTTAAGTACACAGGAGAAGACTTGTAGACCTATAGACAATGAAAAAAGACCAGACAAAACAAAAGGTGACCTGTGAAATGAGTCAACATCATGAATTGATTTCTGTTTTTAGGATGTTGTCGTGTCTGTGCATGCTGCTGCTGTTGGCCTCAGCCACGCTGAGTCACCTGGACGAAGCCACGCTGGACGCTCACTGGGAGCAGTGGAAGCTCACACACAAGAGAGAATACAACGGCCTGGTCAGTGTGCAATTTTTTTGTATTAGTATTATTATTATTGAGCTGCTACATTTTCATCAAAGTATATATATATATATATATATATATATATATATATATATATATATATATATACA
>JAFBJS010002699.1:48834-111478 GCA_016785265.1 Paraplagusia blochii | reverse complement strand
GTGTTTCGTGAATGGTTTAACTTCAAGACACATTTTTTTGTCTGTGAATATGGTTGTTTAAGTTTAAGTACTCTGTGGCATATTGTTCCCTACTGTGGCTTTTGGCTAAATTGTTTACCAATCGATGAGAGCTTTTTTATAGGTGCCTTGAGGATAAAGCACATCCATGTTTTGTCTGGGTTAAAGAACTTGGGTCAGAGCTTTGAACCAGAATTTTGCCAATTGGCTTGTTAAGAACGGAAACAGTATTTTTAACATGCAAATTAATCGGTTTGATTAATCGAACTGAATCGAAACGAATGGGACTGGATCGATCGTTTAATATTTTTTTTTATGAATCGTTCCTGATTCGGATCGTAGCCTGTGAATCGAGATATGAATCGGATCGTTATGTGAGTGAATTGCAACACCCCTAATATACACTATATATACACGTATATATAAGGGGTCTGCAAATTAATGGTTTTGGATCGGTTTGGATCGGACTGAACCAAATCGACCTGGAGCGATTGTTTGATATTTTTTATGAATCGTTCCTGAATTGGATCGTAGCCTGTGAATCGGATTATGTAAGTGAATCGGTTATGTAAGTGAATCGTCACACCTCAATATATATATATATATATATATATATATATATATATATATATATACATACACTGTACACATGAATATCTATTTGCATATTCCCCTGTTTTATTCTTTATTCCAGCTCCACATCCCTCAGTTTATGCACTTGTTGTTGACAGGTCAACAAAAATGTTGTCTCAAGGGATGTGGAAGTAGTTGTTAGTCAGTCCTCCCCATATAGTCTGATTGTCCACCCACTCTCTCCATTCAGTCACAGAAGGTCAACCTCATCAGATCATTGTAGGCTACCATAGACCGGACTAGGAGACCAACTGGTTACCATTCCCACCGGTTCAAAGCCCTGATTACAATTGTTTTAAAGGTTTTCTTTCTCCTTGTCTAGTCCACTGATCTGCTAGGGTACCTATGAACTGACGGATGGTGTGGCTTTGAGCTGTTTGTTTTGTACTTCTAAGGTATCTCCAAGTACCAATCATTTCAATATCCCCACACACCTGTGTATGTGATAATGATTAAAGAAGGGATGAGAGTGGCATTAGTGGCGGTTTTAGCGGTGTTAACCAGGTCGTTCCATTATCAGCCGTTTTTCTTTTTCCAATTAGTCCTTTTGTTCCTTCCCCCTCTGTTCTGCCTCCGTGCATCAGTGAGTTGTTCATTACCGACGTCTTTAGATTTTGACTCAGCGTCTGTTTACATCTGACTCAATTTTGCGGCCGATCAGTTCAGCGTTCCTCAGCTGCTCTGTTCCTGCTGTCAGCAGACTGAGGACAAAGGGAGAGAACGTTAAGCAGAGCAGCTGTTCCTTGTTAGAGCTCAAGGAAGCCATCAGCAAATCTCCATTGGGCTTGTTCTTTTAACTGGCTTGTTGTTTGACAACCTGTGTCCTACTCATATGTGGGCAGTGTGCTGCTCTGCTGTATGACAGACAGTGCTGAGGGGCACAGAGAGTGGAGGGAAGAGAGAGAAAGTTTATTCAACCTTTTTGGGGGTTGACACAGAGAATCAACCTTTTCCGTCCAACCCTGACCTCAGTATCTGACTCCAACTACCTCTATGTCCTCCCTCACTGCACCCATCAATCTCCTCTTTGTCTCCAACCTGGTAGCTCCATCTCTAGGATCATTCTTCTACCAATGTATCCACTGTCCCTCGTCTGAACATGTCCAAACCATCTCAATCTGTAGTTTTTTCTCCAAACTTTCCCGTCTGTGTTGTCCCTCTAATCACCTCGTTCCTGATCCTGTCCATCCTTGTCTCTTCTAAAGAGAATCTCAGCATCTTTAACTCCTCCACCTCCAGCTCTGCCTCCTGTCTTCTGCCTATTCCTAGTGTCTCCAATCCATACACCATGTCTAGTCTCACAACTGTCCTGTAAACCTTTCCCTTCACCTTAGCTGACTCTCTTCTACCACAGATCACCCCTGACTCTTATCTCCAGTTGTTCCATCCTGTCTGTACTCTATTCTTCACCATATGAAACTGGTACTGAAAATCTGGTAACATACAGTAATGGTTAAAAAAAAATAACATTTTCTACAGTAGTACAAAAAGTCCAATAACTAAAAACACTTAATAAAAAATACTTACTATATATAAATCAAATTGCTATAGCTCTTTTTAAAGGAGTAACTTTGATTGATGTCCCTTACTCATCCCTTAATGGGGACAGTCACTGTCTGTCTTTGCAATGCACACAAGCTGCCATAAGAGGCACACTTCGGCAAAACGTTTGATTTACAGGCTACAATTGGTCCTAAAATTGGACTAAAAAGTCAGGAGCAGAAAGATGGTGTAACACTAATGTAACATATAAAACACATGCAAAAAGGCTAACATGCTTCAGGCCTTCTCTATGTGATCTATAGGACACCTAGGAAATCCTAGGTACAGCAGGGTAAATGTACATGTACTGTATACCTACAATAAAGACCAGTTGGGAGAAGTGTGGGGGGCCAGATTACAAATCTAAACAGACCACATCTGGCCCGCGGGCCTTAATTTGGCTGTGTTTGTTCTCAGCCTCAGCTTGAACTCAGAAACTCTTTGGTGTATGGCAGGCATGATAAGCAGTTCATATTAGACCAGTTTTGGTGCAACCTTGTTGGAGGTATAATGGAATAAATATACTAATATACAGTATGTCTTTATAGCTTTATAACTGTTTTGTGTTTGTTTGTTTTGTCTAGCCGTCTTTCTGTCTTCTGTCAAACCTTCTATCAAAGTATCAGTAATAGAAGAACCATAGCTCGAGAAATGTTTTCCTTCTAAAGGTGACACTAGAATATTGTCATTTTTAAGGAAATACAATTGTGACGGATTAATGGAAATTTGAAGGATTGTTCTTCCTTGTTTAATTCATACATTTGCCACCTAGTGGTGAAGTGCTGCTCTGTTTTTATGACGACTCCCACAGTCATTTATGGTAAGACTGTCTGTTTTGGTCTAATTTGACTGTCAGAGAGTAAGACTGAAACTAAGAGTCACATGACGTGATTGAGTCAGTTTATAACAATGTCACACATATTACCAGGAATCATCAGTAGAAAAGCCTCCCACAGATCATTCAGTGTCTTATATCTGTTGTAATAACATGTATATAACATGCACATATTATATAATTACCCTATAATTGCTACTTGTTTTAGCCTCATTTCTGTTCCTGGTAAATGTATGGCAGCTTCTGAAGCAGCCGAGTATAAATGAACCTCCTGTGCATCTGCTATAACATTGTTGTTTTTCCCACCAGCCAAAGGTCACTGCTCCACAGCTGTGATCGCGTGTATTGGTCTGTGCAGTGCTCCATGTGCCTCAGTCCAGTGTTATTATCAACCAACATTAACTCAATAACCTGTGTGCACTCACATGTTCATTGGTGTTGCTGCAGTCAGCAGGAAAAAAAACACACTGTTTTTCTCTTTATATCCAAGGGTGATTTGACTCTGACTCTCACTAATTTAACCTTCTCTCATCCCATCATTTACATTTTCCATTACTATCAAAGAACACTGAGATGAATGGAGATCAGAGTTACGCCAGTGGCTGCTCAGACCATGAATATTAAACACGCTGATGATGAGGCAATCAACCGTTTCTAAATTTTCCCAATAGATAGAACATAAGTCTGTAAAATCACCACAGACAATTGTGTTTGCAAATAACATTGTGATCTGCAGAGCAGGCAACAACTAGATGAGAACCTAGAGAAGTGAAGGTGTGGAATAGAGAGAAGAGGAATGAAGGTCAGTCATAGCAAGACAGAATAATTGTGTGTGAATGAAAGGGAGAATGAAACAGTGGTCACTAGGGGGCGAAATCTGCATACACCGATGTGCTGGGGGCCCCAGATATTGCTTGGAGCCCCAGCACCAAACCCTGTATACAGCCTATCAACTACAGTGAAGGAAAATGTTATGGGATGGTTGTGATACCAGCCATGATGGATGTATTAGAGACACTGGGATTAGCCAGAAGACGGGTGGCAGAGCTAAAGATGGTGAGATTCTCTTTAGGAGAGACAAGGATGGACAGGATCAGCAATGAGGTGATTAGAGGGACAACACAGAAAAGATGGATTGGAGTAAAAACTAGAGAAGCCAGATTGAGATGGTTTGGACATGTTCAGTGGTGGGACAGTGGATACATTGATGTATGAATGATCCTAGAGATGGAGCTACCTGGTAAGAGAGAAAGAGGAGATTGATGGATGCAGTGAGGGAGGATGTGGAGGTAGCTGGAGTCAGAGTAGAAGACAGGGAGAACAGGGGGACACAGAAAATGTTGCTAACTGTGACAACCCCTGAAAAAAGGAACACAATGTACGTATGTATATATAATCAAACTAATATCTATGTGTTATTTCATCAAACCAAAATATAACAAGATGATGTAAAAGAAAAAACCCCAGTGTAATCAGAATTAGTTCACTAATATAACCTGACCTGATTGATACATGTGCACAACATTCTCCTCCCATCCCATTTCTTTGGCATTAATTAGAATGCAAATGTGACCAGATTAATGTAATTCTGCTGCCAGGTAAAGAAAATGAGGAGAAATATTCCTCTAATGAGAATATCTTGAGGTAATGGAGGATTATTGACAAAGTCTGCCTCCAGGGCCTGAATCATGGTTTATGGCAGCGTTAGAGTCATCCATGTGTGATAGTGTAGATGATGAAGCAGTGTTTGAAAACTCTGTTCTCTGGAATCTCATCAATGAACTTTTAACCAATCTTTCTCATTTCCCTGTGGATTTATTATATTAACATCATATGGTCCGTTCCTCATTTAGCCTGAAGATTATGACATGCTACATGGTAATAACAAAAATCCCATTTCTTTCATCCCTGACAGGATGAGGAGGGAATCCGCAGAGCCATCTGGGAGAAGAATATGCGTATGATCCTAGCCCACAATGAGGAGGCAGCCCTGGGCATCCACTCGTATGAGATGGGCATGAACCACCTGGGAGACATGGTGAGTGACCAAGCTGCACCAATCCAGTCTCCTGGAGTCTCATGGGGTGGAGATCACCACAAGAAAATAGAACATGGCTTTTGGTTGATGTAGTTATAGGTTATAGCTATAAAAAAATGAATTCATCAATGTTGTTTTAAAAGCTGTGTTTCCTGGTATTCAGACAATAACAGTGTTTCAATCATGACTAATATAGATAATTGATATAGAAAATTATCATAAATTCCATCACGAACCACCTGGGAGACATGGTGAGTGACCAAGCTGCACCAATCCAGTCTCCTGGAGTCTCATGGGGTGGAGATCACCACAAGAAAATAGAACATGGCTTTTGGTTGATGTAGTTATAGGTCATAGCTATAAAAAATTGAATTCATCAATGCCGTTTTAAAAGCTGTGTTTCCTGGTATTCAGACAATGACAGTGTTTCAATCATGACTAATATAGATAATTGATATAGAAAATTATCATAAATTCCATCACCATAACCACAATATATAGCTATAGATACCGTGTGTGGACAACACTCCAAAACTTTGGTTACTCACATACATATGCTCAGACCGACATATATATATATATACTGTATATATGTATATACTGTATATATGTGTGTGTGTGTGTGCTATGTTAATATAACCACATATATAAGCACATATAACCACATACATATTCTGAAATCCTCAGCTTATACAGCTTATATATATATATATATATATATATATATATATATACACATATATATATATATATATATAGATAGATAGATAGATAGATAGATAGATAGATGTGAACTGAGTGTATATATATATAAACATAATTATAGATAGGTAGATAGATCGATCGATCGAAATAGATACATAGACGCATATATATACACATAATCAAAAATACATGTGCATCCTGTATCATATACAGAATATACACATACAAACAATATTAAATTTAAATTATATATAGATACATATATACATATATATATACATATATATTTATATATTTATGTAGGTGTATTGAAATAAATATAAAATAGCAGTGTAAATCAAGACTGTAACGATACGACATCGATATCTATCGATGTCACACAATCAATACTCCAATCACTTCACTCCATGGGGATCTTCTCTTGGGATCCAGACAGAACAGAACCTTTGTCAGTCTTTAGACCATTAACACCTCTAATAAGTGTTAATTGATCTACCTGACATCCCAGATTTCAAAAAAACGCCAACACACGTGGAATTGAACGTGTTTCACACTCAGAGAAGTGTGAATCGCCTTCACTCACCTTCAGCGTTTCTCAGCGATTTTTCAGTTTTCCTCTGGTGCTGCAGCCATTATCAGGTTTTAACCTCCTCTGCTGCTCTTTTCCGTCTCTAGAATATAAATGAATATAAAAGATGTTGATCTGAGTCTTCATCTCTTATTGGACTTTGAACTCTCTTATTCAATTTTTGACCCATCGTAGACAGGTGTACCATCTCATGCTTCTGTAATAAGGATTTTTCTACCCGTAGTATGACTTTGTTTACAAAACAATAAGGTGAATTCAGCACAAACTTTACTTCCATCGGGTCTTTCTGCCTGTCTGCCACCACTGACTCGGCCTCTTTGGATGAAGGATGAAATGTTTTGAAGGAAAGTCATGCACGTCCACTTGTCTGTATTTACTCCCACAGGGATTTCGTTGAGCTGGATGACTGAGAAACTTCACAAACTGAGATAGAAAGAAAAGAAAAATGACATTTCAATTTGGAGTCACCTGTCATGAACCCGTCTCTGTGTGAGACATCTTTCATCTTCTGTCCCTGCTCTGTCTGGTGTCTGTTTTTTTTTGTTTGTGTTCTATTTTTTTTTTTTTACTTGTTTTTTTTTCTTCATCTAAAAGTAAATCTACTATGGATTGGTTTTCTTGTTCATCGTCCAAAGATTCTGTTTTATCTGACATGAGAATAAATGGAATCAGGGAAAGTTTCTTGTTGTCTCTTGTCAGCACAATACAACCTGTAACCTCGAGCTTCTGTGCTCATGTAAGAAAATTTTTCATACAACATAAACTCGACTAAGAGTTCAAACTTCTTTCGCACAGAAATGAAACTTTCAAGAACTCCTAAGTACATAGACTTGACTGGGACTCGTATTTAGTTAAAAATAAAGATTTTTACAGGTAAAATAATGGTCAAGGAAGCAACTGTGGAAAGCACTGTCCCAATCCACATTACTTCCAGTGAGCTCACCACCCACAAGCAGGCTCGAGGTTTGGTGGAGTGTGATTTGGGTGTCAGTTGTGGAGACTGCTGCCCCTGAGACCTGGCAACAAGATGAATGAATGATTGAACAGTAGATTAGTCAGACTTGGATAGTAAAAAGTGTGTCCTCTTTCATCCAGACATCAGAAGAAGTAGTCGAGAGGATGACTGGTCTGCAGGTCCCAATGAACCGGGACGCCAGCTTCACCTTGGCTCATGATGACAGAGTCTCCAAACTTCCCAAATCCGTTGACTACCGCAAGAAAGGAATGGTGACGTCCGTGAAGGACCAGGTCAGAGCACCTAGAATGTCTCATTGAATATCGAACACAATTTTAGAAAGTGTGGAAATATGCATGATCAGTAAAAAAAAAGCTACATTCTAGTATAAAGTTATGTGAATATTTTGGGTATATTGTTTCTACATTTTTATCTCCTGTTATTGACAGTCACTGCTTTATCAGTGTATTCTTTTTCTTTCCTTTTGGCCGGTCCCTTATTTAGGGGTTTCCACAGGAAATCATCATTTTCCGTCTCCCCTTATCTCTGTATCTTCTACTCTGACTCCAACTACCTCCATGTCCTCCGTCACTGCATCCATCAATCTCCACTTTGTCTCCTACCTGGTAGCTCCATCTCTAGGATCATTCTTCAACCAATGTATCCACTGTCCCTCATCTGAACATGTCCAAACCATCTCAATATGTGCTTTATCAGTGTATTGATTTTACATTCTATTAGTCCCCTCACATATTTGTTCATGAAGCCACAACCCTCTTGCGTGTTTGCCTTGAAGGGGACACATAGAGAGGAGATAAAAGTGATCTTCCTGCAGCGATTTGTTTTTTTCCCTGACAGTTTCTCATCCTGATGGAGCAAACAGTCTGATCTCTCTGAGCTAATGGACGCTGCAAACAAAGGAATGGTGCGATGGTTAAATGCAATTAGTTGCTATGACAGATGGCCTACATTTAGGTGGGAGCAGGCGGAGAGAGAACATCTGCGTTCACTGCTCATGGACACATCAGCAGCCCAGTGTTGGTTAACACTACCTGCAGTTTGACACCATATTAGAGCTGGAACTGTAGTAATGATGGTGGTGAAAACACGAGCAGATGCAAATAATCATAAAAAAGTAATGTTAAACTTTGTACCAGTGTTATATTAACTGGCTCGTTCCAACCAAAAAATTAACAAATTGAATGATATGCCACTTGTCACTTGTCAATGGCACCTTAAAATATCAGAATTTTAGTTTGTTATTGTATTAACAGTAAAATATTTCTATCACTGTTTTACTAATTTTATTGTATATAATGAAATATATAGAAATTAGAGAATTGAAATTGTAAAAAACAACTAATAGTCTTGACAAAACCTCGCTTGTAATTCTGAGCAATGATGAAAGTATTGACAATAGAACTGAACTGAATAAAATGGACATTACGTAATGTTTAACCGTCAGGTCAACGAGTTGTCTCCCTCTAGTGGTAAACATGGGACCAACTCCTGTACCTATAACTCCCATTACCAGACTTTGTTCTACGCCCCAGATTCCCGCCATTATTGAATTATTCATCAGACTGACTCCACTCTGTGCATGACAACGATTCATCATTACTGAGTCATTCTTGGATATTTTTTAGGAGTTTTATTTCTTAAACCTTCAGTCACTCGGTGATTTGATTGCATGCTCAAAGTGTAATCAAAAGTTTTTTACTGGAAAGGTTAAAGCTGCGGGGAGCTTTTCTTTTACTTAAAGGCATAAAAAACTCTGATTCTTCTCTCTGATTGCTTTCCAACTTATGTCGATATTTTTCATCAATAATTAAAATGGTCAAAAAATGTTATTAATGACACTTTTTAACTTTCTATTATAATCCACTGACTGACGGTACTGCATTTTATAACATGTATTATACAAGCCAGCACTGGCTTGTGAACGTTGTTTCCAGTCTAAATTTATGTAACTCTGCCCTCCAGTGGAGAAAAGGGCGACAAACACGTCACTTTAACGCAACCTGACAACAATTTGACATTATTTTTTTCATTATGTTTCTATTTATTTTTACATCAACATTATTGTTTTTTTTTGTCTTCTCACAGGGCTCCTGTGGCTCATGCTGGGCTTTCAGCTCAGCCGGGGCCCTCGAGGGCCAGTTGGCCAAGCAGACCGGTCAGCTCCTGGACCTCAGCCCCCAGAACCTGGTGGACTGTGTCAAAGAAAATAACGGCTGTGGAGGAGGATACATGACCAATGCCTTTAGGTACGTCCAGGAAAATGGAGGCATCGACTCATGGGATGCATATCCCTACGTGGGAGAGGTGAGATTTCCATTTTTTAATTTCTATATATCTAATATTTGATAAACCAGTGCAGTTAAAAGAGTTCTAAAGACTAAAACATGTGATTACCACACATTAAAGCAACTACGCTGCTTAGACTCAGCAAAATTCAAAATTGTCAACATGTAGATTTCATTTAATATTCACAATTGTCACATGGATATCAGTATCATGACCGCGATTTAAACTTAGCTGCAGACAGAAACAAGATCTTAACCAAACACCAGCAGGGATGACTGTTGTCAGCAGTTCCTCATTTTAGTTCAGTACAGATAACTGGTGCAATTTCCTTTTACTGTTCATCAGCATGGACTCACACTGTAACAGGCACGTGAATCCAGAGTCACACGGTGTGAACGTATTTCTGGGCAAGGAAATTTCACTGACTATGCAGTCCTTAAAGTTCATTATCATAAAGAACAAAAATGAACAAACCTAAAATAATTAAACAATAAATCAATTAGTAGGTGACAGTGGTGGCCTAGGGCTTAAGGAAGTGGACTTGGATCAGAGAGTCTCCAGGTTCTTAACCACTGAGGTGCTCTGATCATAGCACTGTCCCAACCCACATCACCCATAGGAAGGCTGACTGTATGGTGCAGTGTGATTTGGGTGGCACTCATGGAGGCTGCTGTCACTGTGACCCAGGAAAAGGACAAGGAAGGAAGCAAGGAAAGCAAACTCCTTGCCTGTATGTCATTGTGATTGGCACCACTGCACACAATGAAATGTGATCTCTGCATTTAACCCATAACCGAGTGTGGTTCCATGCTCAGAGCACCTGCGTGGTAACCTGGTAGCTGGTGGAATTGAACCTTGAACTTTCTGGACCCAAGTACTGGATATACATTCACATTTATGTATTTTTAGTAGACACTTTTATTTAAAGCGACTTAACATCTTCAAGTCAATAAGGAAGGACATTCGTATTGACATTTCCCTTCTCTACAGGACGAGTCCTGTCGTTACAACTCCAGTGGGATGGCAGCCCAGTGCAAAGGCTACAAGGAAATCCCAGTGGGAGACGAACGCTCTCTGGCCGTTGCTCTGTACAAAGTGGGTCCAGTGTCCGTTGGCATCGACGCCTCACAGAGCAGCTTCCATTTCTACCAGAGAGGTCAGTGAACGTCACAGGAGCAATCCTGTCCACCTACATAACCAAAATATGATTCAGCACATTCAAAAATGCATACATCAGTGATTGTTGGATGTGAAAAGGGAAGATTTGTTGATCCGTCTGTGATTTTGACATACAAGAGCTTGTGACCATGGACGTAGTTCAAACCACAGCTTCACTTCTGCTGGAGCTCACACTGCCGTCACGTCAGTGAGCTGACAGCAAAAAAAAATTCTTGTAAGAACGTCAATGCTACACCTGTGACTAGAAGTTTGTGCTTGTAGCATTTTAGCGTATATTTGTTGTATTTTTTTTTTTATTATGGTATAGTGGACCAAAATCTTTTCTATAGCAGGATGGAACAGCTGGAGAAAAGAGTCAGGAGTGATTTGTGATAGAAGAGTCAGCTAAGGTGAAGGGAAAGGTTTACAGGACAGTTGTGAGACTAGCCATGATGTATGGATTAGAGCGGGCATGTCCAACCATGCCCAAACAAAGGGGACACTGAATGCAGTTTTTTTTGTTCCAACAAAACAGTAGCACACCTGAGGTGATGGGTCTCATCGACTGATCACAGTCATCAGACAGCTGATTGGTCAAATTATGTGGACCGGCTTGGTTGGTACAAAAATCGGCAGCCACACTGGACCTTTGTGAAACAGTTTGGACAGGCCTGGAAAGACAGAAGGCAGAGCCGGAGGTGGAGGAGTTAGAGATGCTGAGATTCTCTTTAGGAGAGACAAGGGTGTTTGGAGAAAAAGCTAGAGAAGCCAGATTGTGATGATTTGGACATGTTCCGAGGTGGGACAGTGGATGCGTTGGTAAAAAAAATCATCCTATGATGGAGCTACCAGGTAGGAGACTGATGGATGCAGTGAGGGAGGACATGGAGATAGTTGGAGTCAGAGTAGAAGATACAGAGGACATGGAAATCTGTGGAAATTGTGGATTCGCTGTGACAACTCCTGAGAAAAGGACAAGCTAAAAGGAAAAAAACGAAGATAGGGGACATGTAAACACATTCTATGATAACTATGGTTGATAGACAACTAAACACAGTCCAATCAGAAACTGAAGTTTAGATAGCTTATTTAGCGTATGAGTTATCCACATTGGGAGGATATATAGCATGTTACTTTCCACCATATGTCAATGGGAGATTAATGACCTCTGTGCACAATGTATCACAAAACGTCTTAGAAATATCATCTGGAAAAACAACTTTGGAGACACATCCATTGATTCATTGGATCTCGTCTCCTCGGTCTCTCACCTGTCTCCTCTGTCACGCACTCAGGTGTTTACTACGACCGCAACTGCAACAAAGATGACATCAATCACGCCGTGCTGGCGGTCGGCTACGGAGTGAACTCCAAGGGAAAGAAATACTGGATCATCAAAAACAGGTGGGACACATCACGAGCGTGTGTGGCGGCAGGTGGCCCATAAGGCCATCAGAATGAAGCAACATGTCATCTTCTGCCACAGCGTTGACGTGAAGACACGAAACGCTGAAAGCGATTCTCACTCGCTCTCACTTCTGCTTTTCTTTCCCCATCTCTGTCTCTGTCTTACCCTTTTCTCTGACAGCTGGAGCGAGGGGTGGGGCAACAACGGCTACATCATGATGGCTCGTAACCGCAACAACCTTTGCGGCATCGCCAACCTGGCCAGCTACCCCATCATGTGAGGGGGAAGAGTCCTGGGCTCAGAGCACATCAAGAGAAGACAGACAGGCGTTTTCTTCCAAATTTCAGTCACCAACATTACTGTATTTTGGAGTTAATGTCTTGTTATACAGAATAATACATTTGTTTTCCTTTAGTTTACATTTTGAGCTACTTGAAGCCCATCTCCTGGAGCCCTGAGGGCTTTCCAGGCTTATCTTCGAAGCAGCAGACGAGCATGGAGATGTAAACACCTCCAGGGCATTTTGTTAGCAACGAGAAGAAAAGTCTGCATTTGAATCTCCAACTGTCTGTCCAGGCACTAACAGTGTTTCACAGTGTGAGACAGGATCACCTCAGTCTCTGTGGTAAATAAAAAAAATTGAGATTTGACAGGACACATTGCTGGGCAATGGTAGGTTCTGATCTTCTCCTCACACTTGTTTTTTTTGTTGTTGTTTCTGTTTTTGTTTGTTCTGGTCTGTTTTTTTTTTTCAACTCCATCTGTTTAATCCTAATCAAATTCAACTATTGTTCAAACTTTGTTTTGTTTTTGCACATCCTTAATGATCAAACTGTAAACTACTGTTTTCAATAAAGGTTTCATTTTAAACATTGACGTGAATGTTCTGTTTATCAAGAGGAACAAACATTTTGCTTTTCTGATGTATATCTTCCTCTTCCTCCGTTCATCTTGTCTCATTTTCAGGGGTAGTCACAGCAAATCAATGTTTTTCATCTCCCTCTGTTTTCTGTATCTTCTACTCTGACTCCAACTACCTCCATGTCCTCCCTCACTGCATCCATCAATCTCCTCTTTGTCCCCCTACCTGGTAGCTCTGGGATCATTCTTCTTCCAATGTATCCACTGTCCCTCATCTGAACATGTCCAAACCATCTCAATCTGGCTCATCTCTATCTATTTCTTCTGCCCATTGGTAGTGTCTCCAATCCAAGGTTTTGCAACTGTCCTATAAACATTTCCCTTCATCCTTAGTAAATATGCTATATACACTGCCAGGTCTTGCTCTTGGTGCTGGGGGCCCTGGTTTATTAGGGCATGCAAAAAAAAAAATCATTTTTGCCCCCTAGTGGCATCTGCCTGGGTCAGCAACTCCAGGTTCTAATCCACCAGCTGCCAGGTTGCCACGGAGGTGCTCTGAGCATAGCACCGTCCAGACTCACATAACTTTCAGGGGACTCACCAACCACAGGAGGACACACAGTGTGGAGCAGTGTGTTTTGTGTGACAGTGGTGGACACTGCTACCCCTGAGACATGGCAACAAAGGGTTGAAGGTTGGAAGGAAGGAACACACGTGAATGTCACCTCTGGATTTAACCCATCCTCAAAGTAAACAATGTGCAGCTTTGAGCGTCTGGTGCTATGAATGAATGAACTTATCAATGAATATTATATACAATAAATCGGTTTGCAAAATGTTTTGCTTAAAACATTGGAAAATACCTTATATTAAATCAATTCTTATAAAAAAATGCCTTGTATAAAATCAAACAAAAAATATTTTTATTTATTTGAAACTAATATTGTACCAGAGAAAGTGATTGAAACAAACAATCAAATAGAAAAAGAAAAATATGTCCTTAGAAAGGCAGTTTAAGGACAGCGGGTGGTCCCAGGACCACAACTTGGTAAAAAGGTTCAGTTTAGACATTAATAACATTAACAATTCAAATAAATATGCTAGACATGGAGCTACCAGGTAAGGGACGAAGAGGAAGGCCAAAGAGGAGATTTATGAATGCAGTGAGGGAGGACAAGGAGGTGGTTGGAGTTGGAGTTGAGGATGTGGAGGACAGGGTGAGATGGAAATTATTGACTCGCTGTGGCAACCCCTAAAAAATGGGATAAGCTGAAAGGAAAAGAAGAAGAATAATTCAAATAAATGTTTTACCTTCATTAACATGTTGATATGCCATTCAACTACCATGTAATCAATCATAAAAAATCCTTCCCTTCAACATATGTGTTTGCATTGTTAGTTCAAATACATCCGCTCTATTTACTGCAATTTCGAAAAAAAGACTGAGGGGAAAAAAAAAATCCGCGTTACTTCTCTTTGACATAGAACATAGAAATAATGATGATGCTGATTATGGGATGGTTTCGATTTGACTGAAGAGGAAGCTGTGAAAACTCCTCTCACACCATGTGACTGTTTCTACATATAAAGGTGAACCAGGAAATTCGACCAAGTCAGTGACGGGGAAGCACAGACACAGACACAGACATGACTCCAATGGTTCGAGGTGAGTTCAATGACCACTCTGTACAGTCTTGTAATCGAAACGTTCGACGTCTTAGCGTCGAGATCTACAGTCTTAGACTTCAATATAAAATCGAAAGTTTAACTTTCGTTTTCAGTGAAGCCAGTTTGTGCAGGTGATTCGACCAAAAACACAACAACGGTCTCTCTCTGTAACAGACAGCCGCCTACTGATTAGTAATCTTAATATTTATCTTCCCTAAGGCGTAAAACGCTATTTTATTTCGCCTAAACGTGACAAAAACGCGTGTTTTAATTCGGAAACGTTTTCTTGATAATTAATTTGTTTTATTTTCAGTTAAACATATTTTTCTGTATGATAAGGACATGTTTAAGATCACAGGAAGGAAAAAAAAACAACAATATCGTCTGCATTTCCTGCCGATAAATCCAGCCCTAGTTGTAGGTTGTAATAGCTCATCAGTCTGAGTGTTGTTACCAGTTGTTTCTTCTCCTTCTTCCATAAGGCTTGGTGTTCCTGATTGTCCATGTCTCTGAAGGTCTCTGTGTACTAACTATACAGTGGTGCATAGCCCAATTGTTTCCAACCATCATGCTGCGGGCCGCTGCCGGTCCGTAGGACAATTGGTACCAGGCCGCAGTGAGATACTGCTTAACGTCTTCTGTTATTTTACTTATTTGACGCTGGACCTTGTTTTATATTGAAAAATGACCAGATCACCTCGTGTTCGTGTGAGAGGACAGGTCCAATAAGTTAAATAAACGGCAACTGTCCGTGCCAAGGACATTTAACCGGTCTGTGGCACAAACATGGTTGGGTAACGCTAGCCTAGTGGTTAAGGATTCTACACGGATTCAGGTTTTATTCCACAAGCTGCCAGGTTGTCACTGAAATGTTCTGAGACATAGCACCGCCCCCATTCCCATCACTTCCAATGGGATCACTAAAAACAGAAAGGCTCACAGTGTAGTGCTGTGTGATTTGGGTGGCAGTGGTGGAGACTGCTGTCCTTGAGACCCGGTAACTGGTAACTGAAGATGATGAAGATGAATGAAAGAGTTACAAAATGTCAGTTCTGAATATCGTTGGTCTCAGAGTTAACGAATAACTTAAAAAATCTGTTTCGAAACACCACCATCATTAAACTTATATAGTATTATTTAGTAGTATATATGTGAGTACTATTTAGCATAGCAGTAGATCTAATGTGTTGTCTGAAAAGAATTTTCTAATGTGTTGTCTGAAAAAAATTTTGTTTAGTTTATAGGCGTAGCCACGGGTGGGCCCGGGTGGGCCTGGGTCCGCCCACTTGTCAGTGAGGCCCACCCCATCCAATGAGAGGGCTGACCATGTCATAACGAGGGCTGATGTTCATTATCAAATTTAGGCTATATTACTTTGGGATTGGGCCCTGCGGATTTTTTTTTTTTTTTGGGGACTCACCTTTTTATGTGTTCTGGCTACGCCCCTGGTTAAGTTCTACATTGGTGAAATAAAAATTTTTATTTTTCAAATAGAAACTCTTTCAGGCAGTCAGTGAAAGGTTAGGCGTTAATAATATATACAACATAAACACAACGCATTTAAAGCAGTCTTTAGTTTGAGAACATTTGTTTTTTTGGATCGTATTTTAGGGGGTAAAACATGTGTGTCTGTCATGGGGTTTATGTTTTTTGAATACTTCCTTAAATGATCTAGTTCAGGTGAGACTGGCTGATCAACATAGTAAGATCTCACTGTCACTGAGCAGATGTTTAATGCAACTGAGTTATTAAGTAACGATCAGTTACAAAACTTTTGCTGTGTTTTTTGTCAAGTTCTGTTTTGGTCTCATGATAGAGGGTGGAGTTTTTGGATATTAATTACATTTCTGTTGATCATTTTTATTTTAAGGAAGTGAAAACTCTGCAGATAAAGAGCTGGATCACAGAAAATGCATTGATGTAACTGTATAAAAAGCCTGGAACGCAGCATTTTTTTTTAAGTTGAAGAAGAAAATAGAAAATATAAATATGTACGAAGAAAATATAAGTATGTACGTCGTTACTATGAATACAATGGAGTGGACATACTACGCACTACTTTAAGGCACAGGCTTCAATTAATTTATGTTGCACCAAGTAAATAAATGTTATATTACTGTTTGACACAAACAAGATGGTAAAGTAGAAGACTTGATTTTATATTTTAATATTTAAAAAAAAAAATTATGAAGTGAAAAAAAACAGGAAGTGTTGCCACAATTACAACAAAAGTGAAGAATATTAAGAAATGAAACTGTAACAGTGTAACCTTATCTATTAAAAGACATATTTGGCTGCATTTATATCTGCTGTGGAGTCAGGTGATGTTATTTTTATTTTTACAAGACATTGTACAAAAATATACATATATTTTGATACATATATGTATATATATACATATATGTATATATATGTGTCTGTGTGTGAATGTAGATATATATATATATATAGATATATAAGTGTATGTATATATGTGTTTATATGTATATATATTTGTTGTGTGTATGAATATTTGTGTATAAGTCTACATATATTTTCTCTGTGTGCTCACAGGTGTGATGTTGGTGAACCTGCTGCTCTTCTGTCTGAGCGCCAGCGTTGCATCTGCGTTTGACAGCAGGTTTGATCTCCACTGGGAGCTGTGGAAGAAGACTCATGGAAAAACGTATGAAAATCAGGTTTGTCCATCTCTATGAACATAACTTTTTTCCCGACAAGAAACTGTGGAAAAAAATGATGTGTTTCTGCAGGCATTAAATCCATATGTAAGATTTATTCTTAACCTGAACCTTATATTTGACCTCTTGTACTCTACATTCCTTTATTGAGGTGGAGAATATACGCCGCAGGGAATTGTGGGAGAAGAACCTGGCGCTCATTACCATGCACAACCTGGAGGCCTCCATGGGAATTCACACCTACGAATTGGGCATGAATCACATGGGAGACCTGGTAAGATGCTTCCTCAATTACACAGCCACCGTTCACTGATGAGAAGGAAGAAAGCAAGCAACAAAACTTCAGCTGCATGATTTCCATGAGAAGCGGCACTGACTGTAGGTCAGCGGTTGGAAATTATGCACTCTGACAAGAATGTTTCGGGTTTGAATGCTGTTTGTGGTTCTTGTTTTTCTGTTTGCGTGGGAGTTTAACAGGTACCGCTGCTCATGCAGTTACATGTCAGAGAGTGTAGAAAGATACATGTAGGTTGATGCAGGTCAATATTACACAAGTGTAAAGTCCCACCCCTGCCTTAACCTCCAGTTGGCCAAAGACAGGCTGGATATGTACAGTAGCATTATCAACAATAGCAGAGTGTGGCCCAGCTGGGCTTTGTTCTGTGATTTATGTTGCTTATAACAGTAGGCAATGCTGATAATAATGATATATACACACACACACACATATATATATATGTATATATATATGATATATGATATATTTTGAATATAGAAAGCCCAAACTTCTCCTTCTAGTGTCTGTACACAACATCTGCTGTTTTTTATATATATATACATAATATATATATATAATTATAATTATGCTGTTTCTGTTACTGTTTTGAAAAATATAATGAGATATTGTGTTAGTGTATTACTTTGTTTCTTTTTTTTTTTTACATTTTACCTTTATTTGAAAAATTACATTTTAATGACTGTTTCCTCTGAAGGCATATTGCCTCAAGAATACAATGTTTTTATCAATACAATGTTGTAGCTCTTAATGGGAGAACAGGTGTGATTTTGGTTACTATAAGAAACAGGGAAAATGTCTAGTTATCAACTCTGAAATTAAATTATTCTGAACTATTTTGGTTATTATATTTGTCAAAACTAATATAGATTCAGTAGTATAAATTTTAAAATGAAAAAGCAGCAAAAAAAAAAAACAGCATGGTGGTCTAGAATTTTTGTTCCATGACTAACACTTTTCCGTAACAGTGTATTTAGCTAAACTGGTCTTTCAGCCTTAAACATTAATCTTCCTGAGTGTTTATTTGTTCTGTCATTTCTGTTTTTTCGAATTAACAAAAGAATATTGATGACGGAAAACCGTCCTTTCGTATTTGACGTGTGTCTGTTGTTCCACTTCCTTGTCATAGACAGAGGAAGAGATCCAACAGGCGTTTGCAATGCTCACTCCTCCTGCTGACATCCAGAGGGAGCCATTGTCCTTCCTGGGTACATCGGGCGCCAATGTTCCAGACTCAATGGACTGGAGACAAAGGGACTGTGTCACTCCTGTCAAGATGCAGGTAGCAGCACAACTCAAATCACACTCCAAACAGTCCAGCTTAGACTAGAGCTGTGAACATCCTGTGGTGTAGTCAAAAAACGCTTACTTCCTCTTCTTGACTTTTTGAATTTAGTCCATTAATGACAGTGATAGGCAGTGGCTGCATTGATTTTATTTATTGTTCTACTGTCAAACATGGAAATTGTGTAAATTTATGCATAAGGTGTTGTTGATATTTCCCGTTGTTTGTTTCATCAAAACTTACCATAGAACGTCTGAAGAAACAAATGTCGTAGTAACCATTTTTTACTTACAGGGAGCATGTGGCTCCTGCTGGGCCTTCAGTGCTGCGGGGGCCCTCGAGGGCCAGCTGGCCAAAACCACGGGGAAGCTAGTGAACCTGAGTCCTCAGAACCTGGTGGACTGTTCTAGTAAATATGGAAACAAAGGCTGTAATGGTGGCTTCATGAACCAAGCCTTCCAGTACGTCATCGACAACCAGGGCATCGACTCTGAGGCGGGGTATCCTTATAGAGGACAGGTGAGTATGCACTTATGATAAAATAATAAAGGATCAACCTATTTCCCAATGGTTAAATGAAATTCTATCTATCTATGATCAGGTCAAACTCATAGTAGAATCAACCGAAAAAGTAGACCGTTATAGAATATATATACTAAACGGTCCGATGGTTCGGATTTTTGTCGGTGGATCGGTTTCCTGCTCCATGGCCACGCCCACAAATTGACATTGAACAGTGGCGAGCCCATAGACACATATTTACATCTAGTCACACATGTCTATGGAGGTTGTGTCTCTTTGGGCTGATTTGATTGGAGTTCAGGTTGTGGGTTTTACTCTGCTCTGAGCAACATGGCAGACAACACAGACGAAACTTATGTTTATCATTAAAATCAAAGGTTTGAACTTTTGTTTTTTTTTTCAAGAAGGATGGAAAGATAGATAAAAGCAACACAATTTACCAACTCTGTAGACTGACAGACAATCGAGCAAACAGACCAACAAACAAACCTTAGCAGTCACCCGCAGAGACGGTAGAGTGGGACTGATGACTGGGTGACAGTGACACTGGCACGGCAGGAACGATCAGTAGTCAGAGGAGCGGACAGAATGAAATACAAAAAGTTTCCTAACTGCAGCTCTGCAATAACTTGGCAAAACAATGTCCTGAGTGACAGTCTTGTTACAGGAGGCATGTATTTCACTAAAATGTATATCAGGATCCCCTGATCCTGATATACAAATTGGGGGGAAAAAAATCAAGTTAAATCTTGCCAATTGCAAATTGAAAGGAGATGCCTGACGAAGCTGAAAAAAAATTTTGTATGAAAATTGTAAAAAAAAAAAAAAGGTGTTTGCATGAGTATTCTATTGTATATGCATTATGTGTATATGCATTGTGTGCTTCTTGCCTAAACTAAAACTAAAATTGACTGGCAGCTGACTGGCAATTGAATTGAACCGAATCTGATTGAACTGGACCAATGGTTTAATATTTTTTAATGAATTGATCCTGAATCGAATTGTAGCCTGTGAATCGGGATATGAATCAGATTGTCATATATCATTCTTATATATATACAGTATATATATATATATATATATATATACAGTTTATATATATATATATTAAATTAGATTAATCTTTTCTGTTAATCTTTTTAATAATAATATGTAATTTTTTATTGTTTTTTTATATTCCTTATATACATATGCACCTATATGTGTCTGTATGTATGTATATACAGGAATATTTATAAATATTTTTTATATGTATATCTACATACATATATGTATATATATGTACATATACACACTATACATATATAAAAGATAAAATAATTTATTAAATTTGGTCATCTTTTTAATTAGTTGATTGTACTTTGTTTATTAATTGTTACTAAACTTTAAATTGAATTCATATTCTCTATTTGTGCATCTTCAATCTGTTTTTATTTTCTTTATTGTTATATTAAATTATTCATAAAAACTCTGTTCCTGTGTTTATAAATAAAAAACTTGATGCCGGTGGCAGTCCAGTTCCGTCAGTACTCTGCCAGGAGACGAGGTGTTAATGGAGGCCACAGTAATGGAGTTTTTCCTGCTGTGTGTTGCCAAGTTGCTGAGATTCCAGAAATAGAAATAGCAAAATGTTCTTGCTACAAATGAAAACATGCAGAAAATCCAGTGCGAAGTCAGGATAAATGTGAACAAATTTTTCCTTCATGAGACAACAAGAGTGTGGGTGTAGCAGCGATTGGAGCAGCAATAAGTTAAGAACACTAACACTGCAGGCTGTAGACAGCAGCACTCTCCTCACCAGTCTGTGGTCTGCTGTTAATGTCTCTTTGGAGCAACAATAAATTAATCGGAGTGGACAACAATGTTTGTCCTGCAGGCTCCAACTGGTTTAGGAGGAGGAGAGGGAGTAGGAGGCGGAGGCCAACTGTTTGATACACAACAAAACACAGAAAAAGGACTTTCCATCTTCATTTCTATTTTCTATGAAATATGGCTTAAATGCTGCGTGAATCATCACTTTTTTTTTTTTTTTTCAGGAGCAATCTTGTCGCTACAACCCCTCATACCGCGCAGCCAACTGCTCCCAGTATAAGTTCCTGCCTGAGGCCAATGAAGATGCTCTGAAACAGGCGCTGGCCACCATCGGACCTATATCTGTGGCCATCGATGCAACAAGGCCCAGATTTACTTTCTACAGGAGCGGTAAGAAAAACATCACCTGGTGGTCGAAGAGAGATACTTTTTTTTTCCCTCTAAAACATTTACTGTCTTTTCAGGAGTATATGATGACCCCACATGCTCAAAGAGGGTAAACCATGCAGTGTTGGCTGTGGGCTATGGTACACTAGAAGGACAGGACTACTGGTTGGTGAAGAACAGGTGAGAATCTATTGACTTTCTTTTCTTTTTTGAACCTGTAAAACAATGGAGATTTTCAACTCTCATCTAATGTAGTGTGAGCAGTAGTTATCTATCTAATGTAATCATATACTATATATATACTGTATATATATATATATATATATACATATATACACACACGCACACATAAATATATATATATATATATATACTATATATATACATATACTCCGATCTCAGAACACAGTTTTAATTGTCCAACAACAACAGTTGCCTGGCTATTTCGGCTCTGTCATCCACAGTCCCACAATGTCCAACACACTGTAAGTTTGCGTGCCTTTGCCCTTTGCTTGTCCGTTCTCTCTTCCTGTGACCCTGGGTCCTACTTATAAGAGGAGGAAACAAACAGTGGAAATGTTTATGAAGGTTCTCCGTCATCCAGGTCATGGTCAAGGTTAAAGAGTTTAGTTAGGCAACTGGACATTCAGTTTTTCAGCCTGAGTTTCTCAGAGACCCCTGCGATGTAAGGAATGACATTACCCTTCCTGTTGTCCTCCCTCTCTGAGTCTTTCCTTAGGATATAACTCCTGTTACTACCCACAAACAGTTAGAACTGAAGAAGCCTCTTGGTTGAGAGGTGAAACATTTTCCAAAAAACTGAATGTCCAGTTGCCTACTAAATTAGTGGAAATGTTATCACCTGTGCACAGCGCCTGGCCACTCACCTGCTCTCCAAGCTGCAGCTGTGCGCTAACCACTGCCCCGCTCTCACAATATATTAAACAAGTGTTAAATTGCAGTTTAAAGACGGTCAAAATAATAGTAAGGTAACTCAGCCAAAATGATGCAAAAGAAAATACTGCAGCTGAACAAACTAAACCAAGGAATACACAAGATAATGTTGATTGTGAATAGAGTTGGAAAACTGTAGTATTTTAACAAAAATAGCCCAGATTTAAAGAATTCTAGCACATTTGTCAAACTCTGGCTCGAGGCCCACATGTGCCCTGCACTGTTACTATATTTTATCCTGGGAGTTCATGTCTATTGTGTTATGCACTGTCAAGTGAGTTAGTCTGCCACTGTATATACCTATTGATGTGTAGTATTAGTGGTGTATGTGCTGGGCTAGAGCACATTAGCCATTATAATAAGTTTGGTTTTTTTTGGTTGTTGGTCAGCAAAATATGTTAAAAATTAACTTGTAAGGCAAAAGATGAAGTAACAAAACACATTCATTAAAATCTATTGCAACTTGTATTGGAATTTAATTTATCATGTTTTATATTATTAAGAAAGAAAGACAGGAATATGCAAAACCAAAAAGTTTGGCCCCTGACCTGGTCCCAGTTTTTAATTTTGGCCCACTGTGAAATTGAGTTAGACACCCTCCATCAGAACAAAATAAATGTATTTAATAAAGTATGGCATGAAAATCGAAACAGATTTTAACCATTGCATACATACAAGCATACAAACATACAACAGCCATATCCTCTGTAAAAACATAAAAAAATAGCTAAGATAAAGCAACTTTTCTCCTATTCATCTTCTTATCCATCACCGGGTCTTAGGCGCAGCAGTCTCCACCACTGCCATCCAAATCACATTCTTTCATACTATGAACCTTCATGAGCACGCAGGAAGTTATGTGGGTGCGGACGGTTCTATGATCAGAGCACTTCACTGGCAACATGGCAGCTGGTGGTCTCGGACCCAAAGCCTTGAAGCCTTCCTTAAGCGCTAGACTACCACAACTTAGAAGTTGAACATTGCGATATTGTTCAGTTATGCAAATTGTGAACAGCTAAAACAAAGTTAGTTACAGTATCAAAAATAGTATCAGTGATAATAACAGTGCCTGTTTAACATGTGGTATACCGATGATCATTCAAAAAATAAAAAAAAAAATTACCCAGAAACACTTTGTTGCACATGCAGATAACCAAGAAGTGAAAAAGTCAAGTCAGGTTGTTAAACTCAGTTCCTGTCTTTGAAAGAGACACCCTTTGGTGACAAGAGGACAGAAGTGGTTTCTGTATTTCCCAATCAGTTTCTTGTTGGCACACAGATGAGAAGAAGGGAACAAAAACATAGTGATTGACTTGTGTTCCAGCCACTCCTTTAACCACATACTTCTGTGTTCTTCTTGTCCAGCTGGGGGACGTCTTTTGGAGACCAGGGCTACATCAGAATGTCACGCAACAAGGACAACCAGTGCGGCATTGCTTCGTACTGTTGTTTTCCCATCATGTAGCTGGAAAAAACGTAGCAATTGTAACCAAAAACCTCTATTGTTCTTTTTATCGTTTTTTTTTTTTTTTTTTCTTATGAAAATATGTTTTACTACAAGAACCACATATGAACAAAAAGATCTTATGAGGTAACAACAAAACATGTGATTTGTTGGAATTTTAAGGGATTTTCTATTCTTGCAATGGATGTAATTATTTTAAATGTTTTATCTGCAATATTGATATAGTAAAAGAAAGATTTACTGTTTTCTTTGTTGATACCGTGTTGGTGCCCTTCAGGTGTGGATGCAAAAGAGAAAGTGTTTAAGCCTTTGACATCTGCAGATGCAGCGAAGGTGAAGAGCTGATTCCTTCCCCGGCGACTGGAGACTGGCCTGTTAAACCTGCCATAAAAACGTCTGAAAGGAAACCATTGACTTGGGAAATTGGTGTGTTGGTCAATTTAGCTTTTACATGTTACGAGGGAACTCTAAAATCAATACCACGTGTCTCTGTTAAATCTCTGTATCTCCTGTGCTGTAAGCATGTAAAAGGTGATAACGTACCATGTGGTTGCTAAGAGTGACCACAAGAAGAAGCAGACCTTGTCTAACATTAAACGCTACTTTCTTGTTTTACATGTTTTCTTCTTTCGTGTTCAGTAATTTAAATAAGTGGAAAGATTCATCGGTGGGAAATGAGGCCAGTAGATGGCAGCAATGTCGCTGTACGCAAAGTTACACTCCAAAATTAAAATAGGTGAAGGAACGTTAGCTCAAGAGAGGCTATTTTGGAAGAAAACGACTCACTGTAGGTAAAAAAAAAAAGAACGGTTTTCTTTATGTGTTTGTTGCCAACTGTAATTTTTAGTGTCAGGACTGTTCTAGTTGTAAAGTTGATAACATTTTGGAGATGATGAATAATTAAAATGTCTTAGTTTATCATCTATGCTATGGTTTTGTTAGCTCCCTAGCCATACTGGCATCAAACCATAATAAATTACGTGTTAAAAGAAACGTTGCGGTAATATGAATACAGGTAGAGGTAAACCTATTTTGTAGTCTCGCTGTACTAGGTTTTAACAAAGCCTTAAGGTGTTTAGGGATGCATTATAATAATAATACATCTTATTTATATTGCATTAGATGCTAATGCTATGTTGGCAGGCTGTTTTAGTGCTGATTTGTACATTTAAGTGAGACTCAAGAGACAATTGGAAACACTGAAGAAAATCTTTTGTGCTGGTAGTTTTATATATCACCTACAAATGTTAGTACAGGTCTGCTTTGATGGTTGGTGTCATCAATAGGTAGTTGAAATTGTGGTTATTTTGCAAGCCCGTGTGACCTTTTCTACAGCAGGTAAAGGGCAGTTGTTAACCACAAAGACATGTTCACTTGAAACCATGTAGTGCCTCCTGACTCTGAAATAACATGAGCAAACTAAGCAATGTTTTAAGGTTTCCGTGTTGCAGTTCATCCAGACACAACATGGCCTGATAAAAAAATCTGCATAGGCAGAAAAAAGAGAAGTGTATAGAATACGATAGCTACAAGACTCCCTGTCTGCGTCTGCCTTTACAAACTCGCCATTTCCACCTCCAGCAAGGTTGAAATAAAGTCAGCAGAGAGCAGTGTTGGGTTACAAATGAGTCGTTTTATTTTTTTAGTGCAACATCACAACAAACAATTTCACATGAGGTATTCAAAGGGATTTTCTTTAGTTGCTGATACAAAATGTCCCACCATGATTGACGTTTAAAGTGTTGAGTATCTTTTTTTTTTTTCTTTAAAGCCTTTGGTTGGTTAGCCACATTCATTAGTAAGTCTAACACATGAACAAGAATGGCACGATAAAGCATGGTGGGTCTGGGTCAGAAGCCGAGGAAACTTAGACTCAAATATAACACTTCCCTCGGCTCTTTCCCATTTAAAGCTTTTTGTATGGATTTCATTAACTCCTACTTACAACAGTGGGATCAAACAGTATTTCAACTACACTAAACATTTTGGAAAAAACAGGGTTAGGAAGGGGTGGCTTACAAATGTGGAAAAATAGCTTCTGTGTCCTTTGACCATTCTTTATTTTGGGATGGATGCTTGATTCTTGGGCTCCCCCCTCACTGTTACAGCAAGTCACATGATTCTAGCTTTTCGGAAAACAAGGAATAGGCAACGTTGATTACAGCAAGATCCTCCTTGCTTGGATTGTCACCTCCTTTTTTGGTCTTGACATTTGTATTTATTTACAGAGCATGGATCAATGGGACACGCAAGCATACTGGACTTAGCTTTGGCTGGACAGGAAGCCACCTTACGGTTCCTGTTTTCGGATTGATTCCAGCACATTTGGTTTGGAGCAAAAAGGCATGAAAAAGAGAGACAGATGGACAGACATGAGATAGATTGATAGATACGTTAGATACACAGACAGACACCCTGACAGGATGGATTCTTTGGTTAGGAATATCTTTGCCATACAACATCTCACACAGTTGAGGTAGATGGGTAAAATTCTTCATGTACACACAGGGACGAGGGGCTTGGAGCGATGGAGGGACACTGGGGTTTATAGAGTAAAAAGACATCCATCTGAAGACACTGCCTCATGTCAGTTTCTCAGTTCCAGCTCAACGTAGTAGTGTTTTACGTAAGTAATCAGCACGCTGAACCCCACTGGTGCTTTTGTTCTTTGAATCCTCTGAGTGCTACTGTACTCTGACAGGGAACTACTAAAACTACCCATAATACTTAGCTGTTTAGCAGTTACCCATCGATCTTTGGTTTGTTTTTCCTTTTATTGGTTCATTAAGGAGATTTTTTTATTATTCTGAAAGTAATACCTTTCAGCTCTGCTATTGTAATGCATTATTTTTTCTCCAGACTCCCCTCAAGACTCGGCCTTAGAGTCTTTTCAGGGTTAAGTTACTATCAAATCCACTAGGGGGTGCCGCAGGTTAAAATGCCAACGCAAATCACCTGCAACAGTTCAATGAATTCTCACCCTCCCTCCTTTTATCCTCTGCCTCCAGTACAGAAAAGGAAGAGCTCCCTTGCTTGACACAGAGCAGACGGTGGCTCAATACAAAAAGCTATGTCTCCATTTTAGGCTTGCACAAAGGGAAACCTGAAAGATGTCACCTCCGCTTTGATATGATGACAGTAGCGAGCATGGGTCGCTCAGAGAAGCCTCCAAGCTCTTTTATTTTTTATATTTCACCCGCCCTTCTTGGAACACAGTCTCAACTGTCTCACCCCCAGCCTCCGTCCCCCACCTATCACTCTCAGCATGCTTACAATTGTTGCTCATTAAAGTTTAATTCAGCTCCATGCCCTGCTACTTCAACACCTTGTGTTCCACAAGAAATTGCCCCCTCCCATCCATTTCTTCTCCAACAAACACACCCTCCACAACCGCCATCCTCATTCTGCACAATTCTGCCTCCTCTCTGATCTTCCTCCGCCCTCTTTGAATGCCCCCTAAAGCCCATAGGTCTGGCCAAGAGCAAACCCTAAACCAAATACCCAGAGAGAAGATGGGATGAAAAAGGCCTTCTCTTTGAAGTCTATAGAAAAAGTCGATGGCCTCTTTCATGACCGCCTGTCTTTCAAGTGCACACTGCGAAGGGGGCCCTCCCATTTCAATGTAAAGAAACAGAAAAATTGAAAGACAAAACCAAAAAATTCGGGGCAGACAGAGAGAAAGACGATTGAAAATGACCAGGGAGCCCTCACCACCCTTGGGCAGCATTTACAGTTGGGTCACAAAATCAGATCTTTAGTGATTTCTTCTAAATCAGGCTTTAGACTGGCAAAAGCTGGAGAATGGAAATGCCGTAGCTTGTGCAGATTACACAGGTGAAGCCAGTCATTGACAAATCCTGTGCTTTCTGAAAATCCAGGATCACCTTCAAGATGAGGTGGAAACCCCTGAAACCCCAACAAGCTTTAAAGGCTGAACAACTAATTTTCAGATTCCCCAAGCAGAGAAACAAAATGCCTTGGAAGATGTAGCGATCTTTGGTGGTTTCTCTTGATTTAGGCCCTACACAGGCAAACCAAGATGTCTACGTTTGTGCAAGACATATGAAGGAAGACAGTCACTGACAAATCCTGTGCTTTCTGAAGAATTTATCCACTACAGCATGAGAAGTAGAATCACAAATCCTTCAAATGTTAGAGGTATCCAAAAGTACTTAAATATTTCCAAAAATGTAAAGGCATACATCTTACAAATAAATCTTTGGTTAATTTTCCAATTTAGGAAACTAGAAATTAGGATGTTTAAACTTTGGCAAGTTGGAAATAAAAACAATTCTTTCTGACCTTTAGTGCTTTCAAAAATCCAGAAGCCTGACATGTTTGGTGGACAAATCCTTCACACTCTAGGGATAGCGAATAATAGAAGTCCACAGACAAACCAATGAAGCTAACACAGCCTTATAACTAAATTTGATATCTCCAAAAGAGGGATCAGAGATCTAGGAAACCCACCATATCAAGCAATGACAAAGGAAATCCTGTACCTTGTAAATCCAGGATAAACCCCCGATATGTCAAGTCATGTAACTGTCTAAGCTTCCACTGTCTCAATGTCCAGAATGGTCTTTCAGAATTCATTCTGAAAATAAGTAATTTATTCTTCTGGAACTGAGAGAACTGGCAGAAAGGCTAGGTTGTTGTGGACAGTGATTCACATTGAGCTAGACGTTAGACATGACTGTCTGCGCTGCACCAGGGAGGGGGAAGACGACAAGGGGGCAGGTGAACGAGTTGGATAGAGAGGAGGTCTGAACCATGCATTTCCCCAGGCAGAGGCAGAGTATGCATGTTCGCATGTGACCCTGAAGGACTCACACTCGATGGGGCCTTCGTTCGGCACTTTAAGTGGGTCCCCAGACATTTACCACTGCCCCATCAGGTGGCATTGGTTTAAACCCATTTTCACAAGTAAACTGTGACGCTATGGGATGCCGCGCCATCATCAACATGTCATTATTAATGTTATCAGTACCAATACGTTGGTATTATAAATATTATCACAACATTCAAACAGGCTTTGGTCTTGGCATTAGGAGCTGACTGCAGAGACACTTGCAAGAGTAAAGAAATCCCCAGTTTTCTACATTAAAAAAAACTAAAACAAAGCAAAAGGCCAGGCCTTAGAGATAGAGATACTGAACAACACTGGGTGGTTTAGGTTTGGGATGGGGTCCAGGGTTTAGGTACAGGGATATAGGGACTCAGGCCGTACATTCAGGGAGGCAATGTTAATCTTTGGTATTACGATGGGATTCTACAGCTAAAAGTGCCCATCAGAAAAAAAGTCTTCAGTTTCACACAGACATACAGAGCATCATTAAATAAATACTTACAGTATATAGATAGCATAAATAAATAAAAAATAAATAAGGAAATAAAATGGAAAAACAATAAATATACAAATGCAGTAATAAATAGGTTGATCAGATCAGTATTTGCATTTGAAATGTTGTCGGTTTGATTTTTTTTTTTTTCCTTCTTTTTAACTACTGGCTATAAGGAGGCGTTTCAAAGCCCTTCCTTTGTGGACCAAAAAAAAGACCTAGTACGTATGTCCATACGTCAGCAGGGCTGAAAACAAACCACCCCGCACTTCCGACGTTTATCTATAAATAGAGCAATGTGCTTGAGATCTGTACAAAAAGGGCTGAAAGAATCACATTCCTCCATTGTTTCTTCTCTAGACATCTGTAAAAAAAAAGACAAATATGGAGCAGAGGTGTGTACAGTTGTTCTGAAAATGAGTGAAAAAAATACTACAATATTACTATACATTGTGTTATGTCTACCTCCTCGTGAAGCCTTTGCATATAAAGGCCGTTTTACCCCTTTTTTTGTACTTTTTTTTGGTTTGAGTCAAAAAAATGGCTTGAGCTTTTGTTGGAAGCTCGATGGAGAGTCTTAAAGCTAGACATTTGCACCAATGGTTCTGTTTCTTTGTGTTTTCTCTTCTTTGTGTTTATTGATCCTGTCCTGGCATATGATGAGATGATCTTTGTTTTTTTTTCCCTTCCCACTCGAAAACTCTTGATTCATTCGAGGTGAGGGTGTATTTTTGAACCACAGGGAAGGCTCAAGTGGATGGTCGATGATTGACAGCTGGGAAATTACAAACGCTACGGATGCTCCAATTGTGGAACACTCACCATGGAAATACATGCTATGATGCTTACGACGGAAATTAGGTTCTTCAGAAAACAAAAGTTGAAAAAGGCCCGTTCTTCCTCTTTCACCTTGATTCTCGAGGAATGATCAGACCGATTCTGTGGACCCGCTTGGGGAAGGGTAGAATAAATGTCTTTGGATGATGGTAAAGAGTTTTTGATTAACACAATGGAGCTCTCCAGATGCGAGCAAACGACCCATTCTTGATTCTTCATCTTTGGAGAGATGACGATAGATTTGAAGGTACACCAAAAAATATGTTTCCTCCTGATTTGTAATACCCTCATTATCTCTAATCTACGTAATCAAAATAACATAATCATGAGATGGTGTCTATGTAAGGGTGAGACTCTTCTGAGTTAAAGCATCTCTTCACCCTTGACTATACAAGAGCAGGACCTCCCATCCTGCTTTGGTATCACTCTGGGTATCACCTCCTTCCATTCCAAGGAGGCGATCAACTTTGGTTTAGGAAAAATGCTTTGTTTTTATAACATCATCTAAGAAAGCTGGCTCCGTCGCTCCTTCTGATAACGAGGAGGACATTTATGACGGCCGATCTCTGCTCAGACCAGTCTATGTGCCTCCTTGCTCCCTCGGCGCCCTCCCCACCGCACCCAAGGCGGTTTCTGACATCACGCCGTGCTGCAGGACACTGCGGAGGAGGAGACGCTGGAGCCTGAGGACCCCGTGGAGGAGGGACGGCCCTCATCCGCCCACTTGTTGATGTTGCGTCGGCGGGCATTCATGAAGAAGTTACTGACAGTAGAAAGCTCAAGGCCTAGCTGCTGGGCGATGGTCACCTGCAGCTCTTTGGTTGGGCGGTGGTTCTCTCGGAAGATGGCCATCAGCGTGCGGCGCTGCAGGTCTGTGAAAACCAGCCTGGTTCGCTTAGGGCCTTGGTTGCGTTCCAGCTTGCTTTGCTCCTGCTCCTTCCTCTTGCAAGCTGCAGAGGGGAAGGAAACAAAAATTAATTTGCTGTAAATATGGTAAACAGTGGCAAGCAGGTTAGCTAACAGACTGAGTGTATAACTAGGACAAATGGATTAACCAAAGGAAAAGTGGATTTGTTGAAAGAAAACAGATTAGCTAAGCAACTTTGATTAGTTAAAAGAGATGAATCAGCAGCCTGTTTCATTGAGCTGTGGTGGAATCTAGATGGGAGCCTCTTATTGCCAGTGAGCGGCTGCTCTAAGACTGCCGGGATAAAACCGATTAATAGATGCAGTATGAAGCTATGAACTTTCCTTCACTGCTTTTTATCAAAGCTTTTATCAAAGCTTTTCACTTCCCTCCAATTTTTTTTTTCTCTGGTTTTACTACAGTGCCAGTAAATGGCTTTGGAATACGAGGAATAATTACAGTAAAACAGATTCACTACATTTGATTTTTCAAAGCATTTTTTTTTAACCAATTTTTACCATATAGAACTATTTAACACTGCAATAACCTTACTGAAAATGTGAAACTATTCCTCATTCTCTTATTTAAGTTGCTAAAAAGTGGACAGAGAAAAAGTGTGAAATAGTCTCAGCAGAAATGTTTAAAACAATTCATTGCATCACTAAAAGCAGCCAAAAAAAACAAGAAATATATTATTATAAAATCACAGTGAAAATAATAGATATAATACAATTTAAATAATCAAGAAGAAAAATATATAATAGGTATAGTCCATCAAAATAAAAATATAAATTTTTAATTAATAAAACATTAATGAATAATAATATTCATTATAATAATGAAACCTCATTCGTTGATGTAGGTCGATAGAAAAACTATTGCATTCTCAACATATTCTTTTATTTTTTTCAATTAATAACCTATCTTTCAGAGATAAAAACAAAATTTTATTTAGAATTATATCATTTACCTTAATTTACATGGAATTATGGCAAATTATTAAGTATGTGATCCATTGTTCTTGTAGTTTTTACTTTATTCCGGTCACATATTCAGGCAGTTTTTATATTCCTAGCCAGAAATGATAACACCAACTCATTATTTTTTGCTCTATTAACTCAGTGTCAAAGACATAAGACATATTCAAACTTTTTAAGTGGTAATTTGTTTCCTAATGTCTTGCTTCCAAAGCAACCACAAAATAGAAACCTGGGGTCACTGCCTGCTCAATTACATAATCAATATTTCCTGAGGAAAGGACTGAAAATTAATAAAAAATATATTTTGCGGTGAGCGTATAATGATGATAAAAATAAGAAGCAAGGAAGAAAAATAGCCTTTTGCGTGTGTGTGTGTGTGTGTTTGTGTGTGTGTGTGTGTGGGCTGGGCTCAGATCCATTTTGAGAATCAGACAGGCGTTTTAAATTCTAGCTGCGTGTTGTTCCTCTTGCATATCCACAGCTGAACCCTTCACCTCTAACACGCTGTAATTCTGTATTTACAGGAAACACAACACCAATCCCTCCCTTTGTGTGTCGGCCTAGCACCAACACTCCCCCCAAACCCTCCTCACTCCCCCTCCGACCATCTCCTCTACCTCACTTCCTTGCACTTCCTCTCTGTCCTCTGCCTTCACCTGAGCAGACACTTGGTCATCATTAGTTTCTCATGAAATTCATTTACATGTGGCGGCAGTTGAGTGAGCAATAATCACTTTAGGGCTGGAACTAATTTATTTCCTATCACACAGACCAGGTTTTACATCAGGGGCCAAGTAAAAGCAGTCGAGTCTGCACAGCCCCGGGTGTTTAGAAGCCCTTAAGTGGACTAAAACATGTTTGGTGGGGAGGAAGAGAGTTGGGCAATTACCTAAATGCACACTTTTAAGAGGTTTCAATCAGCGACGTGTACACTGAGCGACTGTTTTGCTGATGGTATCAAAGGCCTTCCGAAGCGTAAGCACTGTTCGCTGCATGTGCACTCAACGCATGCACACACTGATACACATAAAGGATCCCACAGTGGGAGAGGATCGATGGTGTGTTGCCCATGGTGGACTTTTATTTAATGCTGGCCTGCAGGTTGGAAACAAAGGGGCTCTGTTTTTGTCGGGAATTAACTTTGGGACGGGTCGATCCAATTTTTGGTGTTGTATCGGTCAAACGCTGGTCAGAGCCACTCCATCGAACATTGGGAAGTGAAAACTGAAGTTGAGTTATGAAGAAATGATGTCAGGGTCATGCCTCTCTTGACGTTGCAGTATGAAGTGAACTTGATTAACGGCAGCTGCAGAGATAGTTTTCGTTTAGCTTAGGTTAAAATTAGTGTACATGTTAGTGTACATGTTCCGCAAAAATGTATTTATCAAAACTGCATTCAAAATAGCCGAGCCTCTGTGTTCACTTAGGCAACTACGTTGTTAGCAATTAGATACACTTAATAAGGATGATGTAATTCATTTGATATCATTGCTGGTAATAAGAAATTAAAATTAGCTACTAACAATAATAGGTTGAATATGTATAAATTAGTTGACATAGTCAAACAATGCTATGATCTTTTCTAAAAACTTTAACATCATTTTGCTATTCATCGCTAGATTTCTAATTTCATCATCTCAGATTTTTCTGTCAAGAAAGACATTTGCCTAATAACCTATTGCATAATAATATATAATTCAACAATATTTTTTTCTAAATGTATTTGTGTAATCTTTGTGAACCGCAACAATTGCTACCTGGAAACCAGAGAATTGTGAGGCCTGATTTATTATTTACCATTTTATTGTTCAATCCAACTACTTGGAAAAGGAATTGTTAAAAAACCTTGTAACCTAAGACCTTGTAACCTGGAATGAAGAAAAACGACCGAAAACCAAGCAAGTGGAAAGTGGTGAAAATAATGTTACCATTACTAAAGAACTCACTCAGTTGCTCTGAAAAAACAGGGTTTATGAACTCTGTCCATGACTTTGTATTGATCGTGATTACATGAACGTATCAACCGGCAATAACCTGAAAAATCCAATATTTCAAACCTCCACCAACACACCATACAATATACATCACATTAGGCCCGAGCGCTACCTACTTTTGCTGTGAAAACAGCTTTGACATTCAGTAGATTGGTTTCCATCTTCTTATTGAGAAACATCTCACACAGCACAGTCTGCTGCTGCTGTTTAACTGTATGGCCAGCTCCTCACTCCTCAAACCCGCTGTGGCAAATTTCTCTCATTAGCAGAGTGCTTGAGAAATAAGTGTGACCTCGCTGGCGCCTTTCCCATCGCAGCAGTGGACCTGACGGCTGCTCAAAGAGCCTGGTCCCGTCTGGGGCTACAAGACTGACTTTGAGGCTTTGATTTGCCCTGACAACCGACCGAGTTTCTGAAACTCAAGCGGTGGACTGGTCGTGAATGAATCTGGCTGCTGTACACTCATCCCTCTAAAATCATTATCCAGAAGGAAATGTTTTGACTCGGGGATGCACCGATGTCAGCCCCAGATTAAAGCAGCCTGTTAACGTTTAGGCATCCCGAGCTTGTTTGCATTTCTGAGACCTATCGAACCACGTCTCATTAAAATCTGAACAGGCCGAGATGTCAGCGCCACGTCAATATCAGTACAAGTGTTTTTTTTTTCTTCTCCTTCTTTCTCTTGCTCAATTTTTTTTTTTTCAAAATGCTACATTTTTCACAGCCATCAATATTTCTGCATTGGTGGAGGGGGATGGGAAGTATGTTAGCTGTTGTGAAGCCATAGACGGTGCATACGTACAGTTGTTGTACTGAAAGTAGTGACATGATAGTGCTGGCCCAGCTTGCTAGTTGTCGTGGATTTATGGCATGTTGGAGGAGTCGGATTGTCCTGCTGCTCTTTGCCACTTTTTTTCCTCCACTACCCCACTTGCATCGACTCTCTCACTCACTGGTGATCACAACACCAACCATTAAGTAAATGCTTCCTTATGCTGTAATCATGTGTAAAAGGCTCACAATTACCATGCTATAAATCCTGATGCCGGGACTACTCATGGAGACATAAATATTCCCCTATAGGCTTCTTATGATCGTGGGAACAGCCCCTAATCATGATGTACGCCCCTGTCTCGTGTAGCTGAAACGTGATCGAAAGCCCTTTCCCTACCCCCCGGCGTCTCAACCTACACCTCCCCTACTAGTCGGAGACCCCACCACCACCACCTTATCCTGCCTCCCCTCCCTGCAGCCCCGCAACCCACCCCCTGCTGATTTCTTGGGCCAGGGGCTGATAGAAATTATTGATTAAATCTGTGCAGCTCAGACTCCTCGACCCACAGAGGCTGGTTAACCCCTTCAGCGCCGAGGAGGGGGTGAGCTGCAAGAGCTCGATGTTTCTGGAAAAAAAAAACAACAAACAAAAACATCAACAACCCCATCGGTTCGGTTGTGCAATGTCCAGTCTGCCATGGCTACGATCCCTGATATGCAAACAATGTTGGCGTTGACCTTTTGCGCCCCCACTTCCCGAATTGGAACTGTATGCGGCGAAGGGTAGACAAGGCTTTGTGGCTTTCATTACGTGGGGGTGGTGCAGGCACTGGAGCCGACGCGTAAACCGCATTGACCTTTCTTATTCATTTGGACCTTTAGTCAAGGGCTTCGGCCATCATCTTTAAAGTTATAGTCTCTGATCCAACGCCCCCTCCTCCTCCTTCTCTGTGACTTTAAGTGTCGGAGCACGGCTGCGGGGTCTTTATCCCGCCTTCTCCTCCAACTAAATCCTGATTGCCTCTTTCACTGCCTGAGGTTGGGCTGAAGATGCATCTCATATGTACAGCACAGTAATCCATAAGGCAAACACACGCACTCACACACGGGGGGACGAGAAAACAAACAAGATACTGCGGAAAAATCTGTGAGATCACCTCCTCCTCCTCCTCTACCATCTCTTCCTCTGTGTTTTGCAAAATGCCTCTGCGGAGAGACAATTATATGAAGAGACAAAATGGCAGCAGCTACATTTCATAATCGCCTTGCGCTAACGGAGCAACGTAGCTACATTTAAAAAAAAAAGACGAGATTATAAGGCTGGTTTGACGGTGGACACTTACAAGGCCTTGTTTGTGTATAAGTGGGCATCTTACAACTTGTCGTCTTCAGACTGGGGTTGTACAGGCTGCCACGCATTCAAATTCCAGTCTCGATTTTCTTTTTTTTTTTTTTGCCAATGCGGCCGAGGTGTGTGTGGCCAAGTCGTGCTGCTCTTTCCCATGGAAATCAATAGAGGCTTGTAATTAAACAAAAGGGGGTTGGCCAGAAAAGGGGGGTGGGTGGTGATGGGGTGATGTTGAGGAAAAAAAAAACACAACAACCCCCTTCGGAAAGTAGGTTATGTAGAAAAGTGCCGAGCTGTCTAAATTGTGGCTTTGCCAAGAACTAAATATGCACTTTACGAGGGTGTGGGAGCAGGGAGATTGTCAGACACGAGCACACACTTACACTCTGAACAGAGGGATGTTAATATTTAATGACTCTGATTGATTGGCTGCTCATACTCGGAGCACTGGCTCGTTAAAATAATGTTTGTGTTTAGTAAAAAAAAAAAAAGAAGGAGCCAAAGATGCAGTGAATTAAGAGAGGCTGATTAACAATTACAAATCTGTTTGGAAGAACAAAGGCTATGGTTGGGTCTGGTATATTTGAGGAAGGGGGTGGGCTGTTTGGCAGTGCTACTTATTAAGCCAGAGGAATCAGAGAACAAACATGGAGATGAAGCATCTTGTGATAAGAGGGTTTGCGTGTGATTGGTGTAACGTTTTGCTAAATGGAGGATGTACACATGTGCTCTCAGAGCCAAACAATCAAAGATCAATAATTGTGAAGGGATTGCAAGAGTGCACAATCATTACCTATGAACCCCATTGTGTTGTCGGGGCTTAATCAGTGGAGCTGCTGACGGGGAGCGAGAGGCAGTGATCAACTGGGGCAGCTTGCACACACGTACGGCTCTCAGACCCCCGCAGCCAGCAGACACACATGCTAAAGCGCGCACTTGCATGCACTCCCATCTATGCACATCTCATATTACTGTGTTCACTTGGATCTCTGTCTGTGCGCCGTGTATCAGATGGGCCCTGAGTCCCAATGGAGGTACAACACTGTAACACAGCACTGTACGGCGTGCTGTTGTGTCTTCGATTCACATCCCTGAAGAATATTAAATGTCAAGTAGCAGATTACAATGTGCCTTTCAACAAAAAGAAAACTCCCTAGCATTTGAAATCATCTCAAAACAGCACAGCAACTCGCTTTAGATCCCTTTGGGTTCTTTAGCATCTTACATAAAACTTAAACCAAAATAAAAAAATCTGATGTAAAAAAAAAATCCAAAACAACACTGCATGACCTGTACGGCTAATTTACATTACTGAGAGGCTTGTATGATTATTTGATTCTCATCCAAAGTAATTACTCGATCAGTTGCCAGGCAGTTCCCTCTACGACTTCTCAGTGTTTACAAACAAATGTGTGAGCTGCTCCCTCACATCATCATATTTCTATTTAGCTTTCATGTAATTGCCTCTGTGACGGCGCTGATAAAAAGATGTCTGGCAAAAGCTCAAGTCTCATTTGCGTTAGCTACTTTGCCAACTCAACTCACTGGTCGACGCCAGGTTGAACTTGATATAAATCACTGCTGAAATTAATCAATCGCCTCAGAGTGAGGGCCATTTCTGCACAAATTATTTCTCGGCTTCATAAGCGATTAAATTCTCAACCACAGCCTGGTCTGATCTTCATGCTTCATTTAAGAGGAGGGCAAACGTCTGTGGTTTTTTTCTTTTATTGTAGCTACTGTACAGATCAATAGGTGCTGTTTGGGAGCAAAGTAAACAAAGGAACGGCACATATGGCGCCTTTCCTGCTGCAAACTGCCCTCAGTGTGCTGATGAGTTCTGATTACACAGGCTGTTGAGACAATGGAGGGAGCAGTGGTACATTCACACCGAGTGAAGAAGCGAGACATCAGTATGATGCTTTTGCTTTTTTCTCATGTCTCCACCTGAACTGCATACTGATTGGTGCAGTGAAGAATTTATTTTGGAAGACACGGAGAAAGATGGTGTTTGGGGAAAACCAGAGGAGAAAGTGTGTTTGTTTGTTGTTGTGATTTCTGTGTGTGTGTGTGTGTGTGAAAAGAGCAAAGCCAGTGCTTACCCTCCAGCCGGAGCGAGGCCATCCTTTGAAACTCTGGCTCCTGGAGCCAGCGGGACATTCTCTTAAAGGTCTCACGGCCGGACTTGAGCTTGCCCCAGGGCTTGGGGTTCCTCAGGAGGTCGGACAGTGTGCCCTGTGACCTACACAGCACCCTCTCGGCGAAGATGGCCTGGGGGATGCTGTACCTCTTCAGCTCGGTGATGATCCTCTGGGCCACATCCCTGGTATTGATCTCCTCGCCGCTGCTGCCGTTGCTGCCCTGCAAACCCGACAGCATACCCTCGCCGGGCGAGGATGCGGCGGATGACGAGGAGTGCAGGTGCTCGCTCACCTTGGAGGCCTGCTGGCTTGGGTGATGGTGAGGTTGGTAGTGCTGGCTGTAGATGTGAGGGTGGTGGCCTGTGGCATGCTGGTGGGCCTCCATTTTGTTCAACTGATGCCCCACCGAGACCTCGCCTCCTCCAAGCCCTGGTGGCGAAATCTCTCGGCCGAAATCCGATGTCCTGCAGAAGAGGCTTCCCCCGTGGACATCGTAGCCGCTGTGAATCATCTGACCGCCATTGCCATTGGGGCTGTTCCCCAGACTGCCATAGCCGTGCATGGAGGAGCCAAGGCCAGACCCTGTGGTTGGTGGCGAGAGGCTTTGGGTCATGGCGAGGTCTTTGCCGTAGGGGTTGTAGAAATTGGTGCTGAGGCCTCGGTCCTCACGCATGAGGGTAAAGCTGCCGATGACATTGCTGACCGGCAGACAGGGGTGATGGTGATGGTGGTGGTGGAACTTGTCATCAAAGGGCTGCAAGGGGGTCAGGGTGGTGTAGGTGCTGCCAGAGCTTGATGGGGAGTCGCCGCTGTAGCCCAGGGCCGACATGGTGTGGTCGAAACCCGGTGGACGGTGCTCCGGCTCCAGGGACATGGTGGGGCCCCCTAGGGAAGGCCTGGGGAAAGCAGCTGAAAGGTCCCTTGTGTGAAGCATAGCCCTGCCATCCTGGCTGTGGGTCAGGTCAGCGTGAGTGTGGAGGGACATCTCTCCCAGACCTCCATCCATCTTTGGTTTTAATAAATTCTTAGGCTCCTTTTTCTTTTTGTTGCTGTGTTTATTTCTTCCCTCTTCTTGTTATTGTTGTTCAGCAGCGGTGCTAACAGTCTGGAAGCTCTCTTGTTACACCAGACTATGGATTTATTGATTTGTGAATTAATTGATTTCCGGGCTTATGGGGTGTCTAATTAATTATCTGATAACGTTAAGTACTGTCTTCTAACTCCCCTCAAAGTCCCAGGGACAGAGTTGGCAGCAGAAGAAGCTCTGAGTCTCAGCTTTTGTTTTTATTTCTGCCTCAGCTCTGTCTCCTCCTGTGTCTTTGGTTCTTAGCCGTGCTGGAGCCTCGATTCTGTGCCTGAGTGAAACGAGACAGGCAGTTGTCAGTGCGCTGTATTTCTATGGATATATATTTTTTTTATTAACTTTCATCACCAGAGAGATGGAAACCAGATGTTTTGAGATTCACCAAGTATTCAGCCACAATCATCCAAAAGAAAAAAAATAGATTCTTCTTTTTTTTCTAGAAAACCTCGCCAACACAGACGACAGACAGGATTTTTTTTTCACTTCGGTAAAATCAATTTCTGTATTTTTTTTATTCAACTTGCATGCCATTTCAAACCCCGAACTGCACTTAAAGAACCACATTTACGCTGCATACATGAGAAATAAAGTCAGAATAGTACATACGCGTGGGGGAGACCCACTGTCCTCAGACCTACCTTTCTTTCAGTGTCCACTTCTTAAAGCGCGTCGTCGGCTGTTCAGTCTCCGTCCTGTCCTGAGCATCTCTCCGTCTGTGTCGCCGAGCAGTCCCTGCAGATCCACGCACAGTCCGTGCGCTGCGCCCCGGGGGTGCGAACGCTCACCGAAACCAAAGCGCAAAAACCATCTGCGATTACGCGCAATCCTTTCTTTCTCTCTGTTCTCGTTTTTTTCCCTCTTTTCTCGTTTATTCTTCTTTCTATTCCACTGTGGAAATGAAAAAAATCCGGGTCGTATTCTTTTCGCCTTCTCCCTTTTTTTGCGCTCTTACACTATACACTAGCAGCTCTGTCCTCTTCTTTTCATTATCTCGTGAGATTTTCCTCCTCCTCCTCCTCTTGCCTCTCTGCCTGCCACTTCATCGATCTCAGCAGCAGCACCACCACCAACTCTTTCTCCTTCTCTTCCTCCTCCTTCTCCTCCTCCTCCTCCTCCCCTCTCTCTCTCGCTCTCGTCCACCCCCTCCCCTCTGCGTTTCAGTGCGTCACGGCCTTAAAAATCTGACAGATGTGCGATGAAATTCCTACTCCAATTAACCCTTTCTCTCCGGGGGTGGGGGCGGAAGGGAGGATGGGATGGGTTGGAGGAGGAGGAGATTCAGGGGAATGAGGAGGAGGAGGCGGAAGATGCTCCTCTTTCTCATAACCCCACAGGTTAAAGCCTTGTTTCTGCTGATTGCCAGCGTGCAACTTGTGAATTATAACGTCGCAAGGAGCGCAATTCTGCAATTATTGATGTGATCAATGGAGGGCCCTGCCTTCCTTACACTGTTTACCTACACACACACACACATACACATATATGTCTATATATAAAATAAAATATTGAAAAATGTGTTGATTGTGAACACCAATGGGTCGCCAGAGATTTTATTTCCCTTCAACCTTGCCTCAAAATGCGTCTAGTGATTACTTCTGACGTTTTCTGTGGTTGACAAAAAAGAAAAGACAATTGCATGACATGACTAAATTATAAATATTCATATGTCTATGGTCAGGGACAGCACAAGCGTTTGACATGTCATTGATATGACTTTTAACCCACTGCATTGATCTAACTCTAAGAGGATTGACTGAAACTTGGGCTAAAACTTACCAATATGTCTGCCTTCGTTGTATTTAAATAGAATAGATGTATCATTTGAAGGGTAAAAAAAATGTGACAAATATACTGCAATCTCTGTTTGATTTGTCAGTATGCGGAATAAATGAGAAACGTCTTATTTTGTCGTGAAATATACTTCAAGTTATAGCAGTGCATATGCAGTACATATTGATTAAAATCATTCCACACTCTTTATGTATGTATTTATATATGTGTGTATTTTTTTTTGTTTGAGACTCTTACATACAGTCCTAATGATTTATCAGAAGGAATGCCTGTTAAAGATGTCCCTTATTTCTGTTAAGCTATATTTCTTTACGGATATTGAGAATAAAGTCTCATGCAGGCATGGGCAAACCTTTTGACTCGCGGGCCACAAATGGTCCAAGAAGTGGACACAGGGGCCGGGTCCAGAGCAGAAAAACAGATCGTACATTTGAACTGATAGAAATTGCATGTAAAATATATGTCATGTAAAATGTCATGTATAAAACCTAAAATCCTACATTTCTTATACCCTTTATGACACCGGGTAAAGGGAAAAACCCATTTTTGCACGGAAATGGCAGAAGCATAATGATAGTATTAATAAATTATTAAATTTGGACAAGGTTGGTGGGCCGCATTATAAAGCTCAATGGATCCAGCATCCAGCCCCCGGGCCTTAGTTTACCCATGCCTGGTGTAGTGTAACTATTCATATGGGCCAGAATAAATGTGACATATTTCACATTTAAAAGGTCAGGATTTAAAAGATATCTTTTTTTTTTGTCATTAAAAAAACTATCATAGTGCTGTGCAATAATAAATGACGCTGCATTTGAAAATGTATGTTTTTTTTTTTTCTATGCTGGATTATTAATACCGTAATAACTAATTCACACTGTGAGCACAGGGGGTTTTGGAATAACTAAATACGCTGTGGATGTGCTATTTGTGAGCCGCCTCACTAACTTATTGACTCGCAGAGAGAGGGGCAACAAAAAGAAAATCTATTTCTGCTCTTCACCATTTCCACACCCGGCCGTCATGCATCATCCGTGCATTCAGCGCCATGCTGCAGGAGTGTTTGGATTGGTTTGGTTTCTCCCTCTCAATCCTATTGGTTTTAGACAAAACGCGCATAATCGCACGTTTTTCAAGAAGAATAGGAATAATTATAAGAAACGCCGTCAAGTGGAGGCTCAGCAGTATTTAGGTGCCGGCTCTTAATCAGCACTCAGTGGCTGCATGATCCACTCATGCACACGCTGACACTTGAGTCTGGAACGACCCTGGACCAGATCAATGCAGCCCACATCCCACAATACACCCTGAAATTACCCAGAAAACAGCTCGGACGTGCTGCAGCATCAGCAGTCTGCTCTGCGTGCGCTTTCATAATCATTCTGTGTACCAGTCTCCACAACGCACGTCTCTGGTGTCGGTGTCTGAGACCGTGCACATTGGCGCCTGTTTTTTTTTTTTTTTTTCTGTGCGTAATTCCGCATGTATATTAGTGTAATTGCGCGTGCGCGCTCCCGGGCCTCAGAGAGAAGCAGCAGCAGCCAGAGCCAGAGCGCGCATACTAATCATATGTGTCTGTCAGTTTAATTTTCAGAGATGAGCAGCTCTGGCGTTAGAGAGGAGCCGAGCTGTGCGCGGTGTGGGACCGTCGGCTTCCCGGAGCAGATGCTGCCCTTATCGATCCGTCCTGCTGCTGCTGATGCTACTGATGCTGATGCAACTCATGCTGATGCTACTGCTGTTACTGCCGCTGCTGATGCTACTGATGCTGCTGCAGCCAGCACCGAAGGGAGGGAGGAAGGGAGGGATAGGATGGTTGGTTGGTTGGATGGATGGATGGGGGGTTTATGTGGCTGGAGGTAAAAATGGTCAACGGCTGCAGACAGGAAAATGAAAGCAGGTCAGGGTGAAAGTTGAGCAGGAAATGAAAAGACAAGGGCAGACACAGCCTCCAACTTTTTACCTGAGGCCCCGCAGAGTTGGAGGGAGAACTGACTCCCGGTGGGTTGTTCTGTGGCCTCCACAGGCCATCTGTCTGTGCACTGACAGCAATCAAGACTAATAACTGGATCTGATTTTGGCCTAGATTGTTTTTAAGTATCCATTATTTTTTTTTTTACTTTTTGACTATTTGAGTTTTTCAGAAGAAATAACATTTTTGTTAATATTTTGGATATTTTTTTACTTACAAAAAACCTGCTTGTCTGTGGTTTGCACTAAGTGTATGTAAGTCTGCTGTAATTTGTCTCTATTTTGGTCATTTGGCCATTTAAAATATAAATTTTAGACGTATATACTCAAACATGTTGATTTTGCTGTATATTTTTAAAATCTCTATGACTATAACTAGATTATCACAATGTTACTATATAATAAAGATCCATCTATCTACTTAATACACTTTATACCATTTAACTAATGTCTAGTTTATATATATATATATATACATATATATACTTATTACTAAGTAATTTCAAAAATTCCAAAAAGTAGAAAAAGTTAGACAAAATTCTATATAACTAGGGTGTCACTTGACTACAATTTTATTGATTTTTATATATCAATCTACTCTTAAAACGCTTTACACTTTTAACCTAATAACGTTAGAATTAACTAATGTCTAGCTATACTGTATATATGTATATATATATATATTGTAAGTATAATTTATTTATCCAAAAATAGCTGAAAGCTACTGTCTGAAGGTCTGTTTGGTTGTGTAAAGTTATTAAACAGCTAACATTGTACCTTAGAGTTATTTCATAAAAAGCAAAATGTGCTGCTTGATGCGCAAAAGTTGTGAAATCCACCTTTGGGCATGTATTTTATGTTCATCATCTATGTTCAGCTTTAGGTGAGGCTACATGTTAGATCTTTCCTGAAGCTAAATGTGGACCACTGTTGGAAAATGTGATATGGTTCAGTATAATACGGTTGATAAATATGATTTTTATAACCATAGCCTATTGAAACACAGCTTATTTAATAACTAGGCCTCACAGCTGAAGTGCGTCCTCCCTCCAGAGCATCTTCTTTACAGTCATTTAGCTGAAGCTCTCTGCAGAGGGAACTCCACAGCCTCAAAGCCTCCATTAGAAACACCAGGCCATAAATAAAGGCAGGAAAAACTCACTGTTTTAACCATTTAGCTGCGGCTCCTCTCCATAAGTGACTGTGTGTGGAACAAGCTTTTAATCTCCAGTCAATAGTGAGTGTTCACACATTCTCACCGTTCGGCCTCATGTATGACTGCCATCCTGTGGGACATGCATATGCGGCTGCATCCAGTCCTGCATCACCAATAGTACAAGAGACCAGTGGCTGCAGCGGTCATAGATCAGGGGTTTAGGCATGGCTGTGACCTTGGAATGACCATGACATTTGCTGCAAAACACATGTAATCAACCCAAACACTATTGATTCTGTATTGATTCTAAAATCATATTTAAATGGATCGCAGATGTCTGAGATAAGGCCCCGGGTCAACTTGTGAAGCAGGTCCTTGAGTTCTTTTTTTGGACAACATTAAATAACAGAAGAAGAAAGAGTAACATTTTTTATAACTATGAGTATTGGGACATACATATTTAAATATATTTTACTTACATATATTTGCTTGCACTTGTCCTAGCCTTGTTTTCAAGATTTAGAGACAAATGTGACCTTTTCTGAACTTTTTATTTACTCTTGGGCTTTGTAGACTACATCTGTTTTAACCATTTTTTTTTTCTTTTATTTTCTATATTTATCCACTGATCCATTTTAACTGTTAGCATTGTTTAACTGCATTATTTAAGATTTTTTCTCAACATTTCCACATTTAGACCTTGCAGCATTGCCCGTAGCTTTCTATAAATTGATTGACTATATTTGCTGGTAAATCATATAGTCCATTTTAAGCAGATCTCAAGTTTGACCGTTGACTTTCAACTATAACCCAGGTTAAAAACTAATACTTTATTATAACTGTATATGTGTAATTTTTAATGTTTTTTTCAAAAACATTACTGCATATGTTCAGGTATAGATGCCTTCGGATGTTGTTATTATTAAACTCGGGCCTGATGCTGCTGCTGTAAACCTGCAGCAGCAATCCACAGTGCGACATTATTCATGCCTACATTCACACTAGTCCCTCAGATCTGCTGTTTAATCACCGGCTGCTCACAGATCACTTGTTGGTAAATTATAATGGATGAGGGAGGGTGTGTGTGCGTGTGTGTGTGTGTGTGTGTGTCTGTGGGAGGGGGACAGATTTGAATGAGATATCGACTGCTTGTTTGCAGCAGCGACAAATAAGGGAGAAAAAGACAACGACTCTGAATGACTGTTTTAATGCAGTGACGACAGATTAAATCTGCAGGATTAAAGAGGCAGCAGCAGCTTCCTCCTGTTTCCAAGATTCAGATTATGATAACGGGGAAACACTGTCACAGAAATTTACAGAAAGTGTAATAATAATAATAATATTTATAATAATAATAATTTAAAATAAACAAAACACACTGCAATTGGATTTCATCGTTGATATTTTATCGAGACATGCAGTATAAAACACAGCTATTAAAATTAAGATTAAGAAAACATTTTATGTTCCACAGAGGGAAATTTAATTTTGCAACAACACAGGTACAACACAGAAGTCATGTAAAAATGAGATACAAGAGACCAAAAAATATACTGTACAACATTCCTATAAAAACAATATACAATGGAGTATTGTGAGGGCTTAAAACAGTAGTAACAGTATCATTTACATTATATCGCTCTTGTGAAATAGCAGTAGGCTGGAGGAATCATCGTGGTGCATTCAGGGACTGAGTAGACAGGTCGTGTATAGTGAATGTATGAATGTTGCACATAACAGGAGTCTTTAAGGAGTGCATGTTAACAAACATCTGAGATTTAAAGAGTTAACTGTGGAAATACGGTTATAAAGAGTTCAATTTTATTGTACAACAAATGGCATTCCTGATTAAGAGGACTCAGAGGTGTGTTTTACAAAAAAAAAAAAAAAAACACTCAAGTTCCCACATGCAACAGGATCTTTTTGGTGTGTATTATTCCGCGAGCTCAGCCGTGGATACACTGTATATAACGCATAGGTTCACTGACGTTTATAGGATGCAATATTTTTACAATATGACAAACGACGATCATTGGAAACACGTTTCCAACGAGAGACAGAAGAGAAAAGAAGCAATGTGTTGAATAACGAATGACAAAATGTAGCTATTTTACTGTGAATTTCTTTTTTTATATATATAAAACACAAACACAGATTGTTGCTTTTCTGCTGCAGGTTTCCATTGTAAAGTGAAATGTAAAATATAATTAGATAATTAAATAAATAAATAAGTGCTACCAAGATATAGAATAATCTTCTGATGTGGAGATAATGTGAAGAGAATTTTATTATGTGTAATTATTAATAACCTGGATTCTCTTGTCTAGAAAAAAAAAACAAACGAAAACTTATTTTATTTGAATGAATAATACATTTATTCCTAATATAACGACACAACATCACGTTGCCCTTTGCGTCTTATGTGTAAATGTTTATTTAATTTATACACGAAAAATATTTTCTCACGTGCCCACAGTTTACGTGTCCAGAAAAATGTTCATAGTAAAAGTTAATTTTTTAAATACGTTTTTTTATTATTATTATTATTATTATGAAATCATCTTTATGTTGTGTATTAACTGACCTAACTCTGCTTGCCATGTTTATATAAACTATATAAAATATATATTTGAGTGTATCCATTAAAAAAATTAAATTTTTAAGAAACGTAAACCGGTTGTTGAATATCAGAAACCATATACAGTTGACATTGTTGAATTTATTTTTTCTCTCTGACCCTGCAGTTTCTGCTCTGCCTTTTCCTGTTATTTTCACCTCCCTGTTTTTTTTTTTTTTTCGCAGCAATCGATAAAATCAATTATTACAACGAGACCTGCTCGAAACACAATGTGAATAATCGATAACGGAATTAACTCGCGGATTACATATGATGTTTAATAATGAAAGTATTAATATTGTTTTTAAAATATTTATACAAATAAGAATGGCGATGTGGACAAACGTAATATAATTGTATTACTTTGTTTCGTTTCACTCATATCAGGCAAACTCATACGTTTTTGTATAGAAATCATACATATAAATATAAGTATATGTTGGTGTGTACATGTTAAATGAATGACATTCATAAATATAGAATGTTGTGATCAAAGTAAAAATAATAAATATTTTATTAATTGAAAAATATATTACCAGAGCTATTCAAATATTAATATTACTTACTCATTAACCTCTTTTGTAGCTTTAGTTGTTTGTTGCTCTTATTTAAAAAAAAAATTCAATTCATCCTTATATAAGCAGTTAACTGTCTTTAGCATTTGTTGGCCTGTGAAAAGACTTTTCTGCCTTTTTGCCTTCTTTATATTTATTCCTATTTTGATTGTACTTGTGTAACCTTCGTCAAGTTTGAGTTAACATTCAAATAACTATTGGCCTTTAGCTTTTATATGTATAATTTTGACGGAATCGATTATATTTTCTGCTGACTTAATTCTTTCGACTGATAATGTGTTGTTGTGTTTTTTTCTACAATAGGCTAATCTAATTGTTTGGCTAACGAAACTGTTGAGTCACAGCACCATTTAACGGAAGGTGTTTGACATACATTTCTGTGTCAACTTCATATCCGTTTATTATGTGACGTCAATAATAACGTGACGTCACACTATCTTCTGGCTAATATGTAGCCATTTTAGAAAAACGGAGACATTTTGGTACGCGTTACTTGACTATATTACTTAGATATGGACAGCATTAGTCTGCTGGTCGTAAAAATAAAAAGAACTGAAAATAATTTCTTTTTTAATTTAAAATTATTTGATAGTTTTTTTTTTAAATAACGTCACTGAGTCTTCGCATAAAAAGCACCTGCTACAGTTATCCCCAAAATTGATATAAGTAAATCTTAAATGGCTTACGTATGTAAGAAAATAAAATGTAGAAAATGTCTTGTATAATTTTAAGTCTTTGGCGTTGGTGCTTGTAAAATATTTTAAATAGCTGTAATGCAGGGTTAATAATAATATATATAATATATATTTCGTATATCTTGTTTTTATTTTATTTTATTACTTTAACCCAAAACAATCATCTGTTACTCCTCCTCTCCCTGCCACCGTCAGGTGGAAGGTGAACAGCAGCAGCAGCAACGGTGCATGGACGATAATCACATTATTTTCCTCTGTAATTTGCAGATTCAGTGGCCGTAATGAAGGCGCACGGAGTCACGTGACAGCGGAGCTCGCAGCCTGAATAATGTCCTTATCGATCATAACTGCTTTAATGCAAATGCGGCCGCAGATGAGCCAATAATGCGAGTTCAGGCCCGGAGCCTGTGCATATGTTATTAGAAAAATAACCACCGGCAAGCCATACATTTACTGCACGAATGAAAAGAGCTTTTAAATCATTTGTTGATTGATTCCCCTCCTTTATTTGATTGTGGTTGCTGCGGCAGTTTGGTGAAGTTTTTTTATTCTGAAACGTCCAACTTTCCTGGGCAACTATCGCTGCAGGTGCGTTTAATATTGCACCAACTTTTATTTTAAGAAAGTTCTGCAATTAGACATGTTTCTTCATTCATTTTGTGCGTGTGTGTGTGTGTGTGTGTGTGTTATCGATCCGTGCATTCTAAACATCCCGTCACTTGCCCTCCCGCTGTTCCCCCACCTCCACCATCCTGCGGTCTTTCATATAAAATGCAAATATCAGCCCCGTTGTAATTGGGCTGCGCTTCTTTATGCAAATGAAATTATGAGTCTGTCCAAACCGCAGGGAAACGGCGGCGTTTAATTTTATGCCAATGTGAGAAAATAAGAACAGCGCTCAGGGCGGAGCAAGGGTCGATGAGCTGCAACGTGTTTGTGTTTATTCCTTTTCCATTTCCTCTCTGGGTCAGCTCCACAACATCTTCCCCAACAACAACAATAACAGCAGCAGAATCAGTGGCCTCCAGCTCCAGTCACACCAAGGAGCTCCATGAAGTCCATCCTCTACTTGATAAAGTTTGGTTGCAAACATCCAAGGGTTATTTCCTCCTGCTGACCTCACTGATCCGTCTCCCTGGTTTCCCGTAGGGCCTTTTTGGTTCCGAACTCACTCACTCACTCAGGCACTACTACGTCCTAACTCTGGCCTACACTGGGACATGGACAGGGTTCATAAGGCTTGCAAATACTTCTGAAAAATGCATCACTGATGGGCCTGGAGCCTGATCAAATAGACATAATAAATCATAAAAGTCCAAAATTGGAATTCCTTTCCTCGGGTATTCAGCAGTCATCAGTCTTGGTATTGAATAGTGATGTTCGCAAAAGGCTAATGAGAGAAAAATTGAACAGTACGGTCCGGTCTACGGTCCAGCAGGTGTAAGATACGTGAGAATGTGTGTAGAAATCTGAGGAACTTGTAGTCAATGACAATGTTATTGGAGCAAAGGTCTAACACTTATATATGAAGGTTTTTTTACACTCTCTTTAAATATTATCGCCAAGAAAGTTTAGGTCAGCCTCCACTATGACTGGGAGTGACCTAACAATTCTTATTCTTTGTTATGATCCTGATTATTTCATGTATACATTGACAATTAATGGATTTATCCAACAGGAATGAGCTGAATTATTTTCATGGAACTGTATTTCTATTGAGATTCAGAATAAATATCCCATATAAATTGTATAAAACATAGAGATTGTTGCAGTCCTTCCTTTTATCTCACAAATCCACCTAGATACATACTAGAAAAGCAATATTTTTAATTATTTATTTACATTTAGATATATCTCATGCCTTCTAATCACCAGATTTTAGTAATTTCCTCAGTCTAAAAAGATAGATAAACACAGAAAAGGTAAAATGAACTATTTTCTTTAACTTCAAAATATTAGAAATGCAGATCAATGGATAAATACACTATAAATAACAAAAATAAATGTCAGCAACCATACAAATATATTTTATATTTATATACCAAACACTGACTCCTGTCTGGTTAGAAGTCTGAGAATATTTATGGACCTGATGGTGAAAATATGTGAAGTAATCTGGGGTTTTGATTCAATCTGTTGTTAACTCTTCACACTCCTGTGTGTCATTAATCTGAAATCCTGTAATTTTTCAAAATAAGGCCACTTCTGAAAAAAGTGACACGGTTAACTTATCAACAAACATCTCCTCTCATTACTCCACTGACCGACACCTGACGACTAGAATGGGATGTATTTGGGTTTGATGCCTTATACTGGATACATGCATAATAAAACCAAGCCCTGAATGCTGCATCATGACCACAATAAACACAGCGGGAGTGACTGCAGTGTCTGCCGCACCCATCACACATCAACATCCTGCAGGGAACCTGCCTGAATCCTTTCATTTCATTTCTCTAATCAGACACATTCATTTACATTCATATCTCTCCGCTCTGATCCTGCTGCATCAATGCCTCCTCCTCCTGCTCCTCCCTCGCCTCCTTTATCATCTCCTCCTTCATTTCTTGCTCACCTCCCTCTCATCTTCCATGCAAACGTCCTGACAAACATGCAGACACACCCACCAGTATACACCTCGACACAATCAAAATACAAATAAACACGTCTGTGTGTTTGCTGACTAACTCTGTCCTGCCCTCCCTTCGTCCTAGATCTTGACCCTTCACCCTTTCTGGGTCTAAAATAAAATAAAAAAAGAAGAATTTACTCATAAAAAAAGAGCAAAGTTTGCTGCTTAAGAAATCACCTCACAGTCATTTGCTCATCACAGTTGCGCGGTGATAAAAAATAATTTTTCTGTAAAGAGCATATGGATTACAATCAAACAAACAGGGAAAAACGTACAGAGAGACGGACAGAGAGACAGACAGAGACAGGGAGAGACAGAGCAGTTATAAGGGTTGCAACAACCTATGTGTGTGTCATTCTCTCTGGGTGCAGAAAGCCAGTCTAACTCAGTGGGAGATCTTCCTCTTCCTTGGTTTTCCAGTCAGGTTGCCCCCCTCCCAGATGCCCCATGAGCACCACCAACCCAGAACTCCCACCCACCCACACACCTTCTCCTCCCATTGCATCCCATTCACCCCCACCCCTCTTCCCCATCCTCATCCTCACCCTCCTCTTCCTCTTCCTCCTCCTCGTCCTCTCTTGCATCCGCTTCTTGCTCCCTTCTCTCCTCCTCTTCCCAATCACTTCCCTGATTTTCCTTCCCTGCACTCGGTTGTTAAATCCACTCTGCATCCTCTCCGACCGCCGTCGCTCAGCCATGGCTGCTGCTTCGTCCGGCGTTGTGGCTGGGAATGCGTGCAGCCTTGTCTGCCTCTCTTTCACTCCTTCTCTCTCGCTCTCTCTCTCTCTCTCCCTCTCCCTCTTTAATCAGCATGTTAATAAGAAAGGTAACTAATCAATACATTCAATGGCCTGGCTTGGCGATTGATACCATCTCCATCCACCTCCCCCTATACTCTCCGCAGCCTCACACACACACACACACACACACAAACACAGAGCCTCTCAGGATGCTGGCCTGGCCCTGGGCTCTGTTACAGCTGCTAGACTTTATTTACAAGGCTTATTTATAAATAAAAAAACTACAAGTTGATCACACACTCTGTTGTTTTTGACAATTTTAGAGGAAGGAATAAAATGACAAGTCGTAACCAGCAGCAGAGGGAGTCTGCAAACACCGGGGACAAATCGGGAGGCGAGTCGGACTGCCGAGAAAAATGAAACTGGCCTTCAAGTTTGACTTTTAAGTCTCTTCACTGGAGACGTTGCCATCGGCATCTCAGAGGCCTTTTTCAGGAATCTCGCTCCTTTTCTTTAGCATCAAGGGTGTCCTTAGGAGAAAAACAACAACGGATCCACTTAAACAGATAAGGACCTCTTGTAGTTATCTGTTTGTAACGGCTTTAGCCTCTCAGAGGCAAATCTGTTGAGTGGAAGATTTTTTTTTTCCCCTGGTGAAATTACTGAAAACTCTGAGTCAAAACCGTAGATCCTCAGGAATCTATAACATCTACTATGACAAGCTTGAATATAGGACTTTTAACATAACAATTTGACTAAACAATGAGCCATGCTTTATCTGCTTTTTCCAATAAATGGGATGGACAGTAAATAGGGCAGAAATTTCTGTTTATAACTATAAACTTAACAAAAATATGTAGTCTTATCCATTCATTTCCATCAGCTTAACCCATACCATGTTGCAGAGGCAGCAGTCTCCACAACTGACACCCAAATCACACTGCGCCATACTGTGAGACTTCCTGCGGTTCGTGAGCAACCAAGCAGCTGGTGGATTGAACCTGAAGCACTGCCACCTTAAAAGTATTATTTGTTGCCATTTTCCTTAGCTTTCTCAATTGTATTCATTTATTCTTTACCAGGTTATGGTATCACTTTGCACCTACCAGAGAACCTACTCAAGAACCTTCCTGCAGGTGGTGAGTCCAGCGGAAGACGCATTTATTGTCAAACTGACTCATTATGTGAGTTGTTTATTCCAGGGATTTTTGCTACATCTTTTACTCCTAATGCAGTCCACCAGCCCTGTGTCCAACTTGTATTTTCACTCTCCAAGATCTGACCTCCAGCAGACACCTCAACATCTATAAAACAGGAAATGAAAGATTCAGAGTGTTACAGTGGTAACTTTATCACTGGTTTTCATGGTGCATTGCTTTATGGTCCATTTGTGACACTGAATGTCCCATGTACCCTCCTGGAAATGTGAGCTGAGTCCTTTCCTTTTGGAAACTAGTTTATTATCATTTAACAACACTAGTTTGACCTACAATATTAGTCCTGCGGGACAAGCTGGGGATTTTGTTGCTGAGGAAAAAGTTGCTCCGAGTTTGGGAGTCCAGCACAGAATATGAAGCAGCTTTGGTCAGTGGAGACTTCAGAGACCGCTGGTGGAGATTTGAAGATTTGAAGAAAGGTCAGAGATGTAAGAAGAGGCCTTCCAGTCTTGGAAAACAAAAAGAAAGATTTCAAAATCAATTCAGCTCTTCACTGGAAAGTGGTGGGCTCACAGTCAGTGTAGGCTGAAGGACGATTTATTGCTCAAGAGGCTCCTTTTAGAATTTAGACCAAACTTGGGATTGTCAACAGTGATTTGTAAATAAGAAATAACTGATCATAAAAAAAATATATACATTAGATTAAACTGTTAAAAAAATACTAATAAAGAAAAATATGAAAGGTGGCACAGGTGGCCCAGTGGTTAAGCAAGTGGAGTTGGGTCAGTAAGTGTTCAGGTTCAAATCCACCAGCTGCACGCAGGTTGCCAATAAGGTCCTGACCCACTTAACCTTCAGTGAGGTCATCACCCACAGAAAGGCTCAAAGTATGGAGCAATGTGATTTGGGTGCCAGTCATGGAGTCTGCTACTCCTGAAACCCAGTAGAAGTCTTAAAGTAGTAGTATTGATTTTTTTTTATTTCAATTAAATAGAGAATAAATGGTAAGATTAACCCTGTATCACAAATATATTACAAATATGACAAATATTGATAATAATGAGGTGTAAATTTTTTCTCCCACAACACAATAAACTTGGATTGACTGTCAGAAAAATTATGAAAGTGATCTTTTCGATGCAACCTTAAAATAAAAACATTTAGGCAAGAAATTTTTAAGTAATTACTTTATGCCATTTTAATGGCAGGTGAATGCCTACAACAGAACCTTTGCTATCCTTTTACTTTTACTGACACACGCTTTCAAGACAGCAATAGAAAACAGTAACTTTTTTTCTTGTTTAATTTTGCAAATATGTATAAAAAAAAATCATACATTTCTGAACATTGGTCGAATAAAATAGCTGTTTGCTAAATGCAAATGAAACAGTTCTGTTGAAACATGGCGGCCGAGGTGGCCTAGCGGTTGAGGAAATGGACTTGAGTTGCTCAAAGTCCCAGGTTCTAATCCATCAGCTGTCAGGTTGCCACTGAGGTGCTCTGATCATAGCACTGTCCCAACCCACATAACTTCCATTGGACTCACCACCCACAGATATAGAATACGAATGAATGTTCAAACATGGCACCCCTGTCAATCATGGCCACAGCCACGCCCCCTTATCAGCACAACTGCTTCCACCTGCTCCACCTAGTATATATACAGCTCCACTCTGCCAACTCCTTGGCAGGTTGTCGTTGCTCCTGTGTTGACTGACCAAGACTGATTTTCTGCTCTTCAACTGGCACTAACTGAAGTGAGCCTCTTATCTTCGATGAAAGACGATAAATAAATGTTTCTCTCCATAGCCAGGATGAGTATGTCAGGTGGAGGATCTCTGCTTCATCTCCCCTGGTGTCCTCGTCCTAAAAAGATTCCTGGTTTTAGCCCTTTTGTATGGCAAACAGTTGTACCTCTCCCATCATTCTGATGTTGCAAACTTTTGTCTGTATTTTTTTTTTTTTGTGATAGCTGGACAATAGAGCTGGAGAAAAATGCCAAACTGTCAATCTCCCTTTTCAGAGCTGACATCAGAATCAAACACTGGCCTCCAAGATATTTGGCAAAAGATTTAAAGACACTCAGGTTTTAACTTATTTATAAGACTTGAGTGTCAAAGATGACAATCCCTTGTAGTAAACGACCTCTCCCCCGACGTCCAGGACATGACTGGGTTTTATATCTTTGGTCTATTCCCTTTTTTTTTTTTTTTTTCTCCTCCTCGTCTGTGGCTGTTAAACGTATGTGGATATTTGGCCAGGGAGGTCTGTGCATCCCTTTAGGGCAGGAGATATTTTGCAGTCACAGGGGAAGGGAATATTTAAGAGTATACTCTTGCACAGCTTAGGGCTGCAAACGCAGAAACATCTTGCCTTGTACCAAAGCAAACATCCGCTTCTATCTCTCCACAATAATTATTAATAGATGTTAGGGAGGAAACACACACAAACACACACTCGCACACACGGGTCTCCTCAGGATATGGAACTCCAACAGACATGAAAACGTTCAGTGTTCTTCTGAGGAGGACATGACAGGCATGGCACAGGATGAAGGCAAAACCTCCATACAGGAAGAAGAATAACAGTCGGAACGTAAGGCGGCCTTTCAGGGCCCACTGTGGCGGTTTCTCCCTGTAACCCTCAACCTGACACACACTCTCTTTCTCTTTTTCTCTCTGTCTCGTTTCTTCTCTCACTTCTGTGTTGTTTTTTTTTTTGCCTCCTGGTAACTTTTTTTTTTTCTTTTTCAGTGTGGATCGTCCACTGTGATGTAGCGCCTTTTACATTTGTCTCCCAGTTTATTCCACCCCGCCTTCTTCTTCTCCTCCTCCCTCCTGCTGCGTTCCCTCCTCTTTCTTCTTGTTCTTCTTCCTCTCCCTTGCCCTGCGTATCATTTTTCACTTGCACACTGGAACAATCGATATGTAGAAAAGAGCGAAGGCATCATGTATCTTTGTGGAATATGTGATATAGATTAAGGCCACTTCATGTTCAGTGTATTTTTCTTTTGTGCTGTTCACATCAGCAAAGATTTGTGAAATTCCCCATTTGTCAAAACAGGATTCTAAATGAGCATTATTATCATTTTTTTTTTTTTTTTTTGCAAAGCAATCTTTAAAAAACATTGAGGTCGCGTCTTCATCATTCACGCCGATATAAAAGGCTGCAAAAATAGGTTTAAATCGCCAGTTGTCATTTTAATAAATGTGCAGATGCCTTGAATAATAGGAATAAAACACTTAATTTCTTATTGTGCATGTAATTTGACAGTGTGAATCTATAAATATAGACCCCAAGATGATGAATTCCTCGTGCGATTTACTTGAATGCACATTTCATTTCACCAAATTGCCTCGGTCGGGGAATGAGAGGAGCCCTGCGTTAATACCGTGGCTGTGAAAAAAAAAACCTCTAATATTCCATATCTTTAGATTTAGGCAATACGTTTTGGACGATGAGCATTGGAATAGCCCTTTGTGTTTTAAATCAATATTTTCATACACGGTCAGTGGCTCATTCTAACCCACACGGGTGCCATTGGTGTATTTCAGCCAATCTACTCTACAACGAGAAACACACACAGACCCCCCCCCCCCCCCCCCCCCAAAAAAAAAAAAACAAAAAAAAACGCAGGTCTTCGCTGCACTGATATTACAGATGTTTCACACTGTTTTCCCTGGTGTTCGTAGCATGTTAAACAAAGATGGAGATGCCAGGCCGGTCTTTCTATATTCCTGCCTTTTTTCCCTGTTAGCTAAGGTCCAGTTTCATTGCATTATCTACATGTCCGAAGCGTCCCAAAGGACCCCGCCGAATGACCAGTGGCCCTGCTGACCCTCAGAGCTGCTGTCACCCTTCATCACCCTTCTCTCCATCTTGGGTAGCGTGGTCACCTAGCAACCAGGGCCAGGGTTCGCCACTCGTGGACCAGAGGCTATTGGGAAATCAATCGATACGCCTCAGCCCAACCTAGTGAGCTGCCTGCCTGCCTGCCTGCCTGCCTGCTCGGCTGCCTGTTCCCTCCTCCCGCTTCTCCCCTTCCTTACTCCTCTCCTCCCCCTTCACTTGTTATGGCCAAATGAAGACGATGCAGTTCTCACTTTCCACACCTCGCTGTATGTGGATATCCTGTTACAGGATAAGAAATGCCTCTGCTTGCCAGGGGCTTGTGGCTCTGGAGGCTGATGTATCTGTCCTGTCAACTGGCCCCCATTTTCAGCAATGTTTGGATTGAGAGGCAGAGAGACAGCAATTAATCAAATTTGAAGAGAGGAGATCTTCTCCCCTTCTCACAGTATCAGGTGTGAAGAAGTGCTGACAGAAGACTACGGCGATGCACAACTTAAATCTGTCCATTTGCCACATTTATTAATATCTTTGCAAGATATTGTGAGCAATAACTCAGACTCGATTCACTCCTCACAGTTCATCTCCATGCAACAGCTTTTGTGAATTGAAATAGAAACCAATTAAACTTGAAGGCGTATATTTCCTCCCTTAGCTGAACTATGATAAATATGGTAGAAGTAATAGGATGAGCAAACATGAAATATTGGGACTTTCTGAGATCATCAGCTCCAGAAGGTCAACTCTGCTTAGCAGGACCTCCATTTATTATAGAGGTTCGCCTCCACAACCCTCACAATCAGGCTAGGGTCAGCAACCTTTGATCCCCTTTCTGACCACTCAGGGAGGATGGGCAAAATTCGATCACCTTAAACAGTTTAAGATAGAAGGCTGGAGGAGAAGGAGGGATGATGAAAGGATGGGGGTGTGTGGGGGGAGAGGGAGAGGAGGAGGAGGAAGTTGTGGAGGAGGGGGTGATGTTAGCACTGACAACAAACCATTGCTAATCTGTTCTCTGATCGGGGCGGTCAAGCCGACCCTCACAGCTGAAGAAGAATCTGGCTGTCCATCTGGGCAGCTGAGAGACCCAGTCTGGGTCTTCTTTATGTTACGGCTATTCACCTTTAAACTTTAACAGAATGGATCCCACCTCAAATATATGGTCAGACCAGAACTGTACTATCTCATGTAGGATCGCAAGAGCAAAAGATTGACTTCAAGTGAGAAACACCATTTGTGGCACCATCAGTGTTTTTTTTTTTGTTGTTGTTTTTTTTTGCCAAAAACTTGTTAAAGTTGATACTGTTAAAATCCATTTTAAAATCTTTAAAATTAATTCCATTGTATGTTATCTTGATTTTGTCAGCAAATGAATGCATTCAACCTGAACACAGGCAACAAGGTGCACTGCATGGCATTAAACAGCAGATGCCGAGAACAACAGACAGCTGCAGCGCCCCCTCCCACCTTCTTTCAGATTAGGCCGACAGATTTCTTGACTTTTGTTGTTGTTCATGCCTGCAACTAAGAAGATGATGGTCTCCTGGACTTTAGCAGACCCCCAGATGGTCATCCAGCACGTGGCTGGAGGTGGGCCATGAAATGACTGCCCAGCTGGACACTGCAGCCAGGTCACTGATCTCTGAGCCGTCTCTCTGACCCCCACCCTTCCTCTGCTTTTTTTGAGAGCCAGCTGCCATCCTAGTAGTTCTAATGGAGTTGGATCACTCCTACTCCCAGCCCCCTACTCACTTCAGAAACCAAACTCTGGCTGACCAGGCCATGGGGAGTGTCCAGCTGCCCTCCTGTACCCCCCACCCCTCTGATCTCCTGGCCTTTCACTGGACGCAGGACTGCCTGAGGTGGCTGGGGGCAGAGTGTAAAAGGATGAGTTGTCCGCCCCCCACAGACACAGGCAGACACTCCAGTAAAAGACAGGAAGAGGCGACAGATGACAACAGTAGCCACAAGGATGAGCCATGGCCATAGAGGCATGACATTGACACGGACAAAAGAAAAGAAACGTTTGGCCATAAAAGTGGAATCATTGCCTCTGGATATCCGAGGCGACAGTGAATGTGTTTGTCAGTGCCAGGGTGTCGCCCTCGTTGTCCCCGATATGTGTCCTACAAAGTGCAGGAGGGAAGAGGAGGGTCAAAGGTATGGGGCAGGGGTGGTGCTGCATTAAAAGCATTCTCGGTGACATAGTACGTAGACGCGCATTCAACAATAAATACAGTTGACTGGAGCTCAGCTAATGCGCTGCTGTTGCCAGACGGCCCAGTTCAGTTGGATGACTTGGCATGGGCACCACCTGGCGCAGAGGGAGATAAAACCTCTTCTGGGCTGGAGCCTGGCTGCCTACCGAGAGAAGGGGATTCTGGGTTGGCTTGCCTGGAGTAATGTCGATAAATCGATAGGACACACGTCACTGCAGGCTCAGAGAAGCCACATGAAACTGTCATTGATCGGCATAAGGTGGAGTGTGCGCGGAGGCAGGAGGGGGGGTGTTAGGGTGGGAGCAATGAGGCTATGGGGGAGGGAGAATCTGTGCACAAGAAGCTAAGGGTCAGCCCCCACCTACCCACCCTTCCTCCTGTTCCTCTTCCCCTAACAATGAAGCAGGGGAATGGACGGGGTGTCAAAGGTGAGCGGAGCGGCCAGTGGGCCCTGAACAGCACGGCAGAGCCACGTGCCCATCAATAGCTCACTGTCACAGCTCACAAAACACCAGAGTGCCTCTGGTGTTAGAGGATGACCGCTGTGTGTTTTCACGGTGGAGCGGCTTCCCGGTTGCCGACATGCTGCGTTCGTGCTCGAGTTTCTCTCTGCAGGCATTAGGAAAAATCCATCAGACTCTGTGATTTGTCATTCATGACTGCTGCGTCGAAGAAAATGCACCAGAATGCACCAATGGCAGATCCCTTGAAAGAAAAAAGGAACTCCTGGAAATCGCACTCTCCGCACTGAGTTGTTGCACCATACTTTTATTAGAAAATGTCATTCCACCTCCTGTAACATGTCACCAAACCCTAGTTGTCTCATACGAGGCCACTGACCGGAGTGAGGAGCCACAGCTGACTGCGTTCCCTCCAACACATTCTCTCGCTCTCTCTCTGATCTCCATTCCTACGTTTTCAGCAGTGATTTCAATTGGAGATCAATACAGCACATGATCAACACAGGCCCCAGATCATAATATCCATTCCCTTCACTTAGGGTCGACCCAGCTTAGCGCCATAGCTCTGGAGCCAATGAGCCTCTATAATTCAAAGGGGGCTAGAAGTTCAATGCCCACCACAGTCAGACAGACGGAGACTGGGTGATCGTCTGGGTGTCAAGTTCTCCTGACAGTCTGTCTGGCTAATCCTGCTGGGTTTAAATGTGAAGAACGCGTCGACTAACCCTCCACCAACCGAGCTACTACCTCCCTCTTCTCCCTTTCCTCTCACCGCCTTCTACTCCCTGACTCAGCCCTAATGTATTTCTGCTGGATACATTTCCTGTGACTTCTGTTTCGGCCATGTTAAAAGTTTTCTCTCCCAAATGGCATGAGTCTTTGAGAGAGGCCCCATCTCCAGTGTCAGGCACCAACTGTTGATTTCCAGTGGTCATCTGTGCATGTTTTTTTTTTTTTTCTCTGAGTAGTTAACCAGACTGTCACTCAACTTGCTGCAAGCCTCTTCATATTTGAGTGTCCTCCATCCAACGATCAGAGGTGTTAAAGAAATCCCACCTTTAGTCACTGGTCTTTTTCAACAGGCTATTAACCTTGTGTAATTTCTCTAATTGTGATAGTTGACTTGGGGCCGGAGCATCACGTCACCTTTGCGTTCGCTCCACTGACACTTTCATTATCACAATAGGTATATGAAATGGACAGGTGCAGAATGCGTGGCAGCCCTCTGTCCTTGCTCGGCCGGTTGCTATGGAAACGGCTGATAGAGTAGGTTATCGATCGCTGTGTCCAGTGCACCCCCTCTCCTCCCTTACCCCCTGAACCGACTTTTTTTCTGCGGTGATGGGCGTGGATCAATACCCTGTATATTGTATGCTTTTCTCACCATTCGTCCTCCATAATAGCAAAAAGAGAGAGAGGGAGAAAAGAACTGTAAAAAATGTAAGCGATAGCATTGCCTGTGTGTAAAAGAAAGAAACAGTGAAATTAAAAGTACAAATAAAATAAACTCGGGGGGGTTGTCCTCCAGTAAAAAGGCGGAAAGAATAAAATGGTAAGAGGGAAAGGGTAGTAAGGGCCCTCAACAATCATTCTATCACTCACTCACTGACTGACTCGCTCAGGCACACACTCCCTCATCCATGTCACAGCACATTTATCCGCAGACGTACATTTTTATATCAATTTATCCAAATCTACCTCCTCTTTTTTTATCCAAATAAATTCTACAATCTGCCATCAGAGAAAGCACAATTCATGTCTTTAAAAATGTGACGGTGTGTAGAGGGGCCACGCCGGACCTGGGGGAGCTCGTTTAAATCTCGCCTGAGGGAAGTCTCCAGCAAGGGGTCACGGTTGAATTCATGGAGCAGCAGATTTAAAGGTGGGCGCTCCTCAAGGTGTCTCTGTTGCCCTGAGGCATGGTCATCACAATTCCAAGAGAGCTGGAAATAAAAGTGTGCAGAGGACACAAAGGGTTTTGGACACTTCAGGAGAAATTAGCCAGTCGGCTCGGTGACGGTCAGCAACCTTGGCTTAGCTACAAAGAGCCCCCACCCCCGGTGAACCCCCTCTAAACGTCTTGATCCCATACATCACGATTCATCTCACCACGTCTCCATTCAGTATTAATGCAATGCTGACAAATAAACGCAAAGAACAGGTTTTTCCCAACAAATAAAGTTGAAAGCGGAGCAGACAGAAAAGTGAAACTGCAAACTTTGAGGCACAAAGTTTTCTCAACATATGTCATCATAATAGCCTTACCCAAAGATACATGGAGGACACAATCCATGCAGACCAAGGTGGGGTTTATATGGACAACCACATTGTCCTTCCCTCTGCCTCCACACCAGGCTGATATTATATACAGTCTCTCCCCCTACACACATATGTCAATATGTTTGGTCTTCACTGGGAGGAATGTGCCCTGAGGCTCCCATATAAAATTAGCAGACCATTCCCCTGTTGGCTCCCTTTCATGCCCCCACTTGCAAAGAGGCCGACGCCACTGTATCAATAATTCAGCCACAATTTAGTTGTAGTCAGGGCCGCATGTTATGGGTCAGTTGTAACCGGCACTGTTGCCACTGGTCGTCTGATCCATCTTGGTGGAGGTCTGTGGTTCTAAATGTGGTCTGAGTGACATAGACCGCTGTAAACAAGACCACGGAGGTCTGAGGATGACTTCTTCATCTTCATGTGATGAGGTAGTTGTTTTGAGGCAACATCTCAGAACAAAAAAGGATGCTACAGTACTTTGACAAACATCACCAACGACCTGTAGGCAAATCTGCAGTTAAACTACAGATGATTTTGTGATTCTAGATAAACTGAGACATATTTTACCTGCTTTTTGATGCCACTTCATCTCTAAGGCCATGTCTCTGTCATTGGTGTGAATTCTAAGGTGTACCTCCTGGACAGAAATCCCAGTTAGGGTTGTTGGTGCCAGGAAGAAGGTTGGTACAGGTCAGTGTGACTTGGGTGCTGGTTGAGAAGACCTTTGTCCCCACAGCCTGGTAACAATTAGACAGATGTAAATGGAAGGATGGATGGATACTTTGCTGCTTTTCCCTGGATGGATGGGTACTTTGCTGCTAAAATTTTGACTCACCATACAAGAGATAGACCTTAATGTAAGGGAGTGTCTATCTATCTATCTGTCTTGGATTCGTTTTTTTATGCTGCTGACTGGATGACCTCTGTTCTTTCCTGGATTGTGTTAATAAAGTACCATATTAAAATCTAAAAATCTATC
>JAFBJS010002699.1:0-47024 GCA_016785265.1 Paraplagusia blochii | reverse complement strand
TTGTGTTCATTGTTTCCCCCAGGTGATAAACCTTTAGTGGAACAAGGCATTAAGATGAACAAGGAATTGAAGAAAACAGCAGAGTGGTCTGATAATTTTTCCATGACTGTATGTTACATAATACTGTTACATGGTAATGATGTTCATACTTTGTGTTTCAAACTGAGGCCCGGGGTGCTGGATGTGGCCCATTGATCTTTGCAACTTGGCCAAACTTGTCTAAATTCTACATGTGGTTTTTATTGCCATTATGCTTCTGCATCTGTTTCTCTGCAATGACTTTCTTTACTGATGACATAGAAAAGGCTGGAAAATGAAACAGTTTAGGTTTTATACATGACTTTTATATGTCATTCATCTAAGTTGACATAATTACTCCATCAATTACTCCACCTAACCTGGCCGCTGTGTCCCCCTTCAGAACCAACTTTGTCAGACGAGTTAAAAAGGTTGCCAACGTCTGGACAATAAAGTATGGGCCTTTGTTGTGGTAGGTTATTTAGTATAATTGAATTGGGGTTAATTAAACAATTTAAGTGTGATTCCAAACAACACAATTTGGTTCACCTATTAACTGCCTTTGGCAACTTTCTAACAAATCCTCCTATCACAGTTCAGCGCCCCACAGCATATTTAAAAGCTTTAATTGAGCTTTATTTTTTTTCTCCAGCACCTTCCCTAAAATTGCATTTCTAAGACATTTCTGGGGTTCATCTAATTTAGATCTGTACCAGACTCACAAGGAAAATCAAACATTTAATTTTCTTATTGATATATATATATATATAAATATATATATATATATATATACTTTGAGGAGTAAAATAAGGTGTCAAATTAACTAAAGTTAAAGAACACATTTATTTGCAGCCTTTGTCATGCTGCTCACTGATTAATGCGTCTAAACCTGTGTTTCTTAGCATAATACTATACTATACTATACTAAACTGTGATAATAATAATAGAAAAAAAACATAAATACTTAGTAAATGTCGAAAAAAAATTAAATGTTAAATTCAGAAATGTTTAAATGCCTGGAACATCCTGCATGTGACCCAAAGTTTGTCTAACATTCATGATCAGTCAATAGAGTAAAGATGCCCATGACGATTCTCAGCGCTTCATGTCATGATCAAGGTTAAAGAGTTTGGTTAAACCAGGCGTACACTATGTGTTTTTGCTGATATTCTGCTTGCACTGAAAGAAGGATTCTTAAGCGGTGATCAGTTCATAGCTCAGGACACGGGATGTCACACTGTACGATCTGATGGTCCACTGCGATTGGATTGATCAGACTGAATGATCCTACGCAACACGTTTGACTACTGTCGCCAAAACTGCTTTAGATAGAATGTTTTGGAATGTAGTGTTATATGATTTTTCAGATTTAAAGAAAAAACCTACGATCCGAGGAGGAGGAGGAAGAATAAGCTAATAGTGTGTGATGCATGGGTTCTCACAGTTTCTCTGGGAGAGAAAAAACTCAGCAAATAAAAACTAATTTCCCAACAATTTGTGTTATTCTGTGATCAGACATGGAAAAGAAAAGGTGACAATGTACTTTATATACAAAGGAAATGTCTTGTCAGACGTGGTGAGTCTGGTCTGTGTAGATTCTCAGTCATCCAGGTGATTCAATCCAAAATTAGTTACTCCGAGAGCAACTCTACTATGTCCAGTTGCTCTCGGAGTAACTTAGCGATCCTGAGGTGAGGATCGCTGGTCTTAACTCTGTGTAAACTGCACCACTCAAGCCGATCATGGTGTGACTGAAAAATCCTGGCAAACAGAATGGTTGCCATTAAACACACCTCCGTAGATTTTATGTCTAGTAATGCAGTGTTCTCCAACCTTTTTTTTGCGCCATGGAGCGGTTAAATGTCTCTAATGTCACTATTTTCACGGTTGTGGCAGGAAAAAGTAATAAAATTACATTTCTGGTGTCTGTGAAATATTTTGCTACCTATAAATTCTTCCTACCAAAATTAACTGTGCATGGGCACAACATGGGTTTCTCAAGTGCACACAGCCTATAATTATCTGCTACCAGACTGGTATAAAAAGTTAGAATCTTGTATCAATGACTCTGCATCATTTTGAGTTTATTGTTGTTGTCTTCACAGAGAAAATACTTCTATGAAATATAGTTGCATTATTGATGATGGAATCATAGCCATTCAATTGTTGAAGTTCTTTTATTGATATGGCTCTGCAGCCCAGCACCAATTCACCTAAGGTGTGGTACTGGTCCCCGGTCAGCAGTCTCCACAACAGCCACCCAAACCACACTACACCCCACTGTACCATACCTCCTGCAGGTGGTGAACCCACTGGAATTCTAGTAATAAACAATAAATAAAAAGTTCCTTTTTCCCAGTCTAACCCCAAAACCTTATCCTTAGCCTGAAATATTTATTCCAGTAACTGGCCGTAGAGAGTGACTTAGGTTTAGAATGACATTTTTTGTGTGTGTTTTACAGATTAATGGTTTGAGGTATTTGAATGGGGAAGGAGAAAAAAAAAACAGCGGACATTGAGAAAACCCCCAGCAGAATATCAATACTATATCACAAGAGGCCACTATGTGACATATCACATTATTGATTATTTGTCACACCCTTTTGGTAATTAGGGTTAAAGACTCTTAAGTGAAAATTGAATATTAACCCCTTTCAGGTTTTCACCATTTTGCATGCATTTTTATAAATCTCCCCAGTTCTGGGTATATAACAGATGTTCTACTTGACCTTAAGATATCAATGGGAACTGTGTCAGGTGGTAATAAGCTTTTTACGGATAACGGCCAATTCAGCTGTAGGAATGAGGATCTCAGTGATGCCCTTGGCGCGTAGCAGTTCTTCAACAACGGTCGAAGTTTGACTCATGGGCCACGGATGCTGTTTAAACATGATAGGAGATATAATTTAAAAGTAAAAATATTTTTCAAAATGGTATGGATTCCTTGACTTGACGCAGTAAATAAATTAGTGTATTTATCACTTGTAAAAACGAATAGCAGATATTGATAAAAAGTAATTGTTGAAAAAAAAAAAAAAGGTTCCACGGTACACTTGGCTTGGTATTTTACTGTACTTTAAACAGCGTCTGCACTCGTTGAGCTCTGGAAAAGCTGACAAGAATAATTTCAGCCTTTTGTCTGTTGTTTTCCACAAACTACAGTGAACCCGAGCATTTACAATGATCAATACACAGTCAGGGAGGAGAGAAATGCACTGTAGATGTCTGAACAAGTGGAGCTGGAGGTTAAGTGTTTCTCAGAACGGACGGATTTGAACAACAAAAAGAAAAAAAGCAAGGTGAAGCTGAAGAATGATATACGTTCTTCAGTACCTCAGTTCCAGACAAGTTGCTGCTGAGAGTGAATGGTAGAAAAAAAAAACATCTTAGTGATGTGGCCACTTCAGTCATGTGACCGTCAATGCGGTCTGTCCGCCAACACGGATCTCGGGCCCGGCTCAATATGTGGCACGGCGACGTATTGCGCAGGTATATGGCAGTCAGTAGTTATTCATCATCCATAATGTTAACGATTACAGCATGTCGATAACAAACCCAGGAGTTAAATGAGTTTGTGCACTCAGCTACGCCTGTGCTGAGGCGGTTCAAGGTCACTCCCTCCCGTCTCTGACAGGAGGGATGATTCCCGGGCCGGGCTGCGAGCACACACATCTTAGCTCAAGGTCAAGTGTGCCACTATTTAGAACAAATAGATACATAAAACACTCAATCTTGTGGGTGGGTAAAGTATGGGCTAAGACCTTGGGCTGGGATAAACTTGGCCGGAGGCTCGTATATTTCGTCCTGTACTTGTATTTCAGCTTGACATCTGCCACCGTCCAACTCACCCCCCAACCCCCTTGTTTTCCTTTAAGGATCTTGGTCCCTCCGATCCCCTCCCTCCCGAGTCTTCCTTATGTGAGTGAACGCAAAAAGTTAGCATTGATTTTCATCAGCTCAGCAGAGTGCGATGTGGATGAGGACGATGGCGATGTCTCAGGGATGACAAACTGTGTTTATCACTCGGCCCGGTGGCCAGCTGAATTTGGACTGGGCAGTCTCCGTTTAAGCTGCTCTGTCAAACATGCCATGACCAAAGCTGCTATTCACCTACGAAGAGTGGAGAAATTAAAAAAAAAAACACAGAGGGCCCTTTGTGTTTAAGCAAGTGCGGGACAAGGCTCGGGCGCGTGGCGAGAGGATACACTTGATTTGGAGTCAGTTAGCAGCTCATGCCTATTGCGCTGGACAATGGGACAAGGGCAAGTGTCTCCCTCCCCTTAGCTGTCCCTTCTCTCTCATTCCCCGGTTCCTTGGCGTGCCTCCCCCAGGAGACACGAGCCGGGGGCTGGTAGCTGTGATGGCCAAGCGTGACATTTAAACCCCTGCCCTCCAGTAGCTTTAGGGGAGGCTTTGTGGAGAAGACGAGGATGAGGGGGGCAAAGAGGTCCATCTGAGCATGGAGAAAGAAAAAAAAAGGGGGTACGGACAGAGGCTCACCCTACCCTACCATGCACACATACACCAACCCCCCTCCGTCCCTTTGCTTCCCCCTGCAGAAATCCTCAGTGTGTTACTGCTGTTGGGGGCCCCATTGTGCCGAGGCCTGCCGCCGAAGAAAAGAGGGTCCTTTGGTGGTAAACAATTCAGCTGTCCACTCTGATCACAATGGGGGCACATCCCATTACTTTGAGCATCTGTTTGGAGTAGGTGCTGGTCCCCTCGCTACTCTGCTGCCCTGACCGTAAATACTGGGTGAGGGACTAAATCCCTGAATCTGCCGGACCACTACCACCTGCTCTCAGTCTCCCAATCTTTTATCATTTCTTTTCCCCCGGATCAATAGTGTTGACTTGGCTACAGTGTCTCTAAAAAGAGGAGCTGAATGGACTGCGGTCGGCTGTTTAGTGGGAACTCATGCTTGTTAAATTAGGTACAGTGAGGAGGCCCAACTGTACCAACTGATTTAAGCACGTGTGGGGGAAAAGGAGACGCTTGTTTTCTCTCTGGTGACAGCAGCTCTCGTCTCCACAGGCGTTGCTTCCTGCAGCTCGGTTTGCAGCTACCTATCTCCCCCTTGTGGTCATTATGGGTATTGTAATTCCAGTACCTGAATTCCTCTGTCGTGTTCACGTTTTGTCATTCAGTATGATGCAAGTCATTTGATATGATGGAAAAGGTATGATAGGATTCCAGAGGGAATAATGCAGGGAGGACATGAAGGTCTATCTATCTATCTACCCGAGTGCTCATATCGAGTCCACTTGGTGATGGGTTATCCTTCAAAAATGTATATTAAAAGAACCATATATGTATTACAAATTGAACAGTATATTCACTGTGAATTAGTACATGAAGCTATCACTTCATAACCCCATTATGAACTTCCTATCAACGCCCAAGGCTTGTGTGACCAGAAATGTAAACAAGTTCTCTAGTGTTCTATTCCAAGTCGACAAAATGTAGTGTTTCAAGTAAAAGATGTTTTAAGAGAGTTTCATCTTTGGAGACTGGATACACTGAAATATCAACAGATGAGAGGAATACATGACAGTGTATTAGAGAATAATACACTGTTTTGCAACATGGTTACATGTGTTTTGAATCATCCCAAAGTTACCATATACCCATCAGTCCCATGGTCTACACATCTATCAAACTACTGCATGTATCTATCTATCTATCTATCTATCTATCTATCTATCTATCTATCTCTCTCTCTCTCTCTCTCTCTCTCTATCTATCCATCTATCTATCTATCTATCTATCCATCCATTGTGGTGGAGAATTGTGTGTTATGAACAGACAAAGTGTTAGACGACATTCATGTGTAGGGTCACTGTAGAATTGCAGAAAGTTTAGTATCCACGGTATGTAAGACAACAGAGACTGGCACCTGGGTAACAGACACAAGGCACATTCCCAAGACCGATTAAGACACAACATAAACTGGGGCCTAGATAACAGTAACAAGATGTACCCTCGTCAATGTCAAAGCACAGGGGCTCAACATTCTGCATTTCAGAGGTTTGATGAGTGTCTTGAGTGTCGTGTGATATGACTGTCTGAGAATGTCCAAAAAAAACTGTATAAGAAGAGCACACCTGTATCAGTATTTGGGATTTGTTGGTGAGACTGCTGATGAGTTGATTCGTGTTGGACCTGCCATGGTCAGAAACCTTTTGATACAATAAATCCCCCGAGACGGAGAAGTGTGTCCTGGCCTGCTTATTTGTAGACAACGCTTTCTACAATACCATCCATCCATCCATCTGTATATCTATCTGCATATCTGTCTATCTTAATGTCTGTATATTTCAGTGGGAATTCTGGTTATAAATTTCCTTAAATTGCTTTTTTTGTTGGTTTTAATCTCATTTCGACTCCCTTTTTCAGGGGTTGCCATACACCAAGTCAACATTTTATCATTGATCTGCCACCTGTCATTGATGATGTACTGCCTTCTTTCTTTCTTCTACTTCACACTAGGCCACTATTTGGGGCAGTAGTGCCCTAGTGGTTAATAAGGGGACTTGTGTCCAGAAAGTTCCAGGTTCAAATCCACCAACTGCCAGGTCTCCACTGAGCATGGCACTGTGCCCACTCACTGCTCCCCAGGTACTCAAAGTTGCCCACTGTTAGTGGTGTGGATCATTATTTCTAATACATACCTGGGCAAGCTAATGTCCCGGGCCAGATGCAGCCCTTTGGGTTTTTCAATCTGGCCCATTTAACTTGTTCAATTTATATTATTTAATTATATTAATAATATACTTTTGCACTCTCCTTGAATGTAGGTTGAATTTAAGAGGGACAACAGAGGAAGAAAAAAAGCTAGAGAAGACAGATTGGTTTGGACATATTCAGAAGAGGAACCATTGATACATTGGTAGAGGAATGATCCTAGAGATGGAGCTACCAGGTAGGAGACAAAGAGGAGATGGATGGATGCAGTGATGGAGGACACGGAGGTAGTTGGTGTCAGAGAAGAAGATACAGAGATGGATTTACTGTAGAAGCTCCTCAAAAAGGAAAATCCAAAAGCAGAAGAACACTCCTACATTTTCCCTGCAATGCCAGCATTTCCCCAATATATAGTGTAAAAAGAGGTTAAAAGTATTTTTGCATTTTAGCCTTCATTCATGACTTTTAATATTATTTATCTAAGTTTGCACACATTCTCAATCTATTTGCCTCTGTGTAAAATTTTAGGAAATTTTTGGCCCAGGAGTCAAAATATTTACCGGGCTATGTTCTGATGTTTTTTTTTTTTTTTAACTATTGTTAAGTTTGTACTGGTTATTATTATAACACCAAGAAAGCCAAGTAGGTAGGTGTAGCTATGACCTTTTTGTGGCAGATGTTTTATAGGTTTTATTTAAGATATTATTTGAAAACAAATTCAATTTTAGTAGTAAAATATAGATTTCAAGGACGGCATTTCCTCAAAGCCTTCCTCAGAATTCAGTCTCTGGACGTGTTGTTACAGCATACAGTGTACGGAGCGCCGGGCTACAGTAAAACTCTGTTCCCTCTGTATTTACTTGATCCTTGTCCTGCTCTGACTTTCTCTGAGGAACATGAGATTGACATCTTTTTCCAGGATTTTCTTCCAACGCTTTGGCGCTGAGCTCTAATTAGCTTCCAAACATTTGCTGCCCTTCTGGCAAGGTGAGAAGGGTCACGGTCCCTGGGATGGGTGTCCACTCCATCCCTCCATCCCTCTGTCCTCCCCCCTTTTTGCTGTAAAGCCCAGCCCCCCCTTGGGGCCCATAGGCCCTGCAGGCACAATCACCGCACAGCGACTATAGGCTCACAGAAGCTGGCTTTAATCTATAGTGAGCCCTGGGATGGACTGCGGCTGTCTGTCCATCAGTCTGTCAGGGGGTCTCGCCTTGACCGTACACCGAGACAGCAGCCCCTTGGACCAAAAGCTATTGACTTAGAGATGGAGCCCAACACGGATTTCTGATTGGTCTGAAGTGGCGTCCAGCGAGGCCCCCCCACTGCTGTTTGACCAGCTGATTGATCTGTTAACACTGGCCGCTGGACGTGTGTCCCTGAATTTAATTTCAGAATTCATTTCTGGGAGATGTGTGTACAGAAATGATGTAGTCCCGCAATCAGAGTGAAGGATGGGGGCGTGGGGTTGGAGGTACTCCGATTCCTCTTCGAAGCTATTGTTAGGATTGAAAGATGTACCTGAGTGGTCATATTCTTTTGTTATTGTTCTCTTTTTGGTGGGTTTGAACTTAAATCTTCACATCTTTATTTCAGAGTAAACACTCAGCAGGCTAGTTTTTCCTTTTGGGCTCATTGAGTCACTTTATTTCAGTGATGTAGTGTTGGTATAATGTCCATAGCAGAGATATTTGTCCTCCCTGGCACATCAGTGGACTGAATAGGTGCCTTAACTGTCAGTGCATTTTATCACTTATCAATACCCACAGAACTCTGAGCTGTCAAAATCATAAAAAAGTGTTGAAAAATGCCACTGGATTCGTGCCATGAGGTTAGGACAAAACCCTGATTAATTTCACAGCTCATAAATAGTGTCACTGATGTGTGCGTTTGAGGTGGTGTGGTCCGCGGTGGATTTCCCTGGGTCTGTTCAAGCTTCTTTGTTATCAGAAATATCCATAAAACCCCGCAGAGATGGAGGAATAAAAGGCACTGGTCAAGACAATGGCCGTGTGAGGAAGTGAGCGCTGATTTGATGGAGTCTCTGTCTCTCTTTCTCACCACCCTCTGGCTTGCCGCAGACACAGGAAGAGAGAGCGAGGGGGCGAAGGGGTGTTCGGATATGCATCACAAAGGCTTCCTGCAGTATTGATCCGCAGTAGGTTAAGGCAGTCTATCAGCAAATGTCCCTCTCTCAGGGAAAAACAATGGGAGATTAAAAACACACAGCCTGCCGGGTGGGAGGCTGCTGATGGGCCCTTATCTGGACCCAAAGGTCACTGTGTACCGATATAATCCACTTTCACTTAACAGCTTCATTTAAGGCCCCACATGCAAATTGTGACATTTCGGGGTCTATTTGAAGATAAAGGTTTGTTTTTCTTAGGGCAGGTTTCTTCTGCTTCTTGGTCTTGTCCCTTTTTAGGGGTTGCCACAGCGAGTCAACAATTTCCATCTCACCCTGTCCTTTTAATCCTCATCTCTAACTCCCACTTCTTCCATGTCTGACCCTCATAGGATCATTCTTCAACCAATGTATCCACTGTCCCTCCTCTGACCACACCATCTCAATATGGCTTCTCAAGCTTTTTTCTCCAAATCTTCCTGTCTGTGTTGTCCCCTCCTTTTTTTCTTGTCAACTAATGTGAACACTGAAGGTTTGGCCCCTGGTTTATGCAATACCATGGACACAAACCTGCAAAAAGCAGCTCTCTGAAAATGCAAACAGTGTTATTACTTTATTTACTAATATTGTATTACTTTATCTATATATCTTACTTGATAATAAGTGAAGTAGAAATTATTTTGTAGCACAGCAATATCTAATAAATTAATCAAGTTCTTATACTTTATGCCATACATTTGACATTTCAGTTTCATTCAAGGAATGTTAAATATACAGTCATGGAAAAAATTATTAGACCATTAATCTGGACAAATATAATAACAACAAAAAAAAGGCTCATAATTAAGTTTAATTTCAGAGCAGATTTCTGGCCATTTTGCAGGGTTTTATTGACAGTGACAAAAATCACTTCCGTTCCTACATCACTAGCAATAATATAGTAATGACAAATACAGTGCTTTTAGTCATTGCATGGTTTTGTGTTTATTGTTTCCCCCAGGTGATAAACTTTTAGTGGAACAATAATAATAATTTTTTCCATGATTGTAACTAGTCGCTTTCAGGAAATTCATAATTCCTTAATCCGCCTAATCTACCTCCTTATTCTAATCTTTCCCAGAAGTGTATCTTCCCTTTTAGGTCGTGTCCTACTGCTCCACCAATTTCAGATGATACCTGTAATCCTGCTCTGAAAATCTAATCTCATCTGGAGCAGTAATGATCATCTATACAAGGCAGGGATTCCCAAAATGGGGGTCAGGGTTCTTTTTTCGGGGCACAAAATTATTATAGAGGGATCTCAGCACAGCGACTGAAAGTTCAAATATACTATATATTTTATTATTTAACTGGGTAAACTGAATCAGTTTGTACTTTTTCTTTGTTTGTAATGTAAAGGGGAATTAAGATGTTGGAGGGATTGGACGCCAATAAAGAAAAGCACGTTGGAACCAAGACGTGAACATTTGTTTTATTAGAACTTTGGGGGATTATTTATTTCTACACACCTTAACTGGTAGAACATGAAAGAGACAGAATGCTCTTCTAAACATTGAACATAAATGAGCTGCTGACTGCTCAGTGAGGAAGTGGAACTTTCTAAATGAACACACTTATAGAGGGAGGGGCTTATCATCTAATAAAAGAAAGTGTACGCAATGTCCATAGTTAACTTTGGAAACAGAACTCCGTTAGTGTGGACGAGTATTTTAGTACTGATCTTTGGGTTCGCTGAATTTGCGTTTTTTCTTTGCTTTTACGGAAGATGGTGTTTCCTGGCTCTTGGGCATCTTGTACTGACGCACCTGAAAATGGCAGTCGAGACCGTTTTCTTCTTGAATTTCTATTTTGACACTATATTTGACAATCATAATAAAATACATAAAACTAATTCCTAAAATAAGAATTGGGACTCCATCACTCACCGTTTTCTTGGTCTTAGCTGGTGTCAGTTTCTTGTTGTCAGTCTCCTGCATCAAAACAACAACAATTGACATACAATTTGTTTACGGTTGTTTTGTATGAAACCACACAAGAAAAATATCCAACGTGGTGACACTTGAACATGTGTTACATTCATGTCATGTGACTGTCCCTTTTTCAGGAGTTGTCACAGTAAATAATCATTTTCCATCTCTCCCTGTCCTCTGTATCTTCTACTCTGACTCCAACTACCTCCATGTCTTCTACCAATGTATCCACTGTCCCTCCTCTGGACATGTCCAAACCATCTTGATGTGGCTCCTCTCTTTTTCAACTTTATTTTTTTTCCAACCAAATCACATCAACCGTTGTCCCAAGGCACTTTACAATTATATAAAATAAACAAGATACAGTAAACAAAACTGAACTGACTACTCTAAACCCTCCTGTCTGTGTTGTCCCCCTAATCACCTTATTCCTGATCCTGTCCATCCTTGTCTCTACTAAGGAGAATCTCAACAACATCTTTAAATCATCCACCTCTTTCCTCCTGTCTTCTGCCTATAGGTGGTGTCTCTAATCCAACCATCATGGCCTGTAAACCTTTACCTCCACCTTAGCTAACACTCTTCTACCACAGATCTATGTCTTAATTTGCAAAAATCAAAATTAAAATAAACATACACTAAAAAAAATAATATTAAGACTGAAAAGAATCCTTACACATCTTTGCCAAAACAAATGGAACCTAATTCTACAGAGCCTTGTAGAATGTCACAGACACAGAAGAATGTCAACATCATACAGTGAGATGAAACTGTGAAGAGATCTCAGGTGGTTGGACCACAGCATGTCGTAAGCTGTTGACTTTTGAGAGGCTGACTGACCGTGGCAGTTGGAATGACACGTCCACTCCTCATCCTCTTCATATCCAACTTCGTGTCAGAGGTCCTCTTCACTGGAGTGCCCCCCTAAGAGGAGACATATGCCCTGTGATTGTACTGACCCTAAGCTTTGCATAAGGGCGCTCTCAGCTTTGTCTTTCACATGCTGACAACTGTTATTCTGTATACCGTGTGTTTGGAGAGTGTTAAATAAGAAATAAGAAACAGACCGGTTTATGCAACAAAAGTGAAGAAAAAGCTAAAGTAATTATTGGTTCAATAGTCACTTTAGCTAACAGTGGGGAAGGTGCCCCCTATGCTGGTCTTGTAACACCAACCTTTTCGATGTCTTCTGGGATCTCAATCGGCTCGTCACAGCTCTTCTTTATTTCTGAATCAAATAAATCAAAGATAAATAACATAACTAGCATTTTCATTGACATATTACGTCAGGAAAAGAGTTTCATTACGCAACTGGGAATTTTTTTTTTTTTCAAGGAAACATTTCTCTTCTTATCCAGGAGCCTTTTTTTACTTTAGAGATCCTCTTTCTCCATCCTCCTCTCTGTCCAACCTGCCCGCCTCAGTACTAAGGGAGCCAGAGCAGTCAGTCGCTCTCCTTCAAAACCTCTGAAACGCCTTACCATCCAATCTCCGTGTAATTGTGACTCTCTCGCCTTCAAATCTAAACTCAAAACGCTCCTGCCCTGTTCCTATGATAATCTGTTATTTTATTCTCCTATAGAGTCCTTGAGTGACCTGAAAGGCTCTGAAAAATAAAATGTCTTCTTCTCCTTTTGTCTTGTTACTTTCTCAGCGGTTGCCACACTCTGTCCTCTTTATCTTCTACTCTGACTCCAACTACCTCCATGTCCTTCCTTACTGCATCCATCAATCTCCTCTTTGTCTCCTACCTGGTAGCTCCATCTCTAGGATCATTCTTCTACCAATGGATCCACAGCCCCTCCTCCGTGCAAACCATCTTAATCAAGATTCTTTTCTCCAAACCTTCCTGTCTGTGTTGTCCCCCTAATCACCTCATTCTACATACAGTATCTATATATATATATATACAGTACATATAAACATATATACATTCTATATGTGTATATATTTATGTATTATATGTAATTGCATGTATTTTTGAACTTGGATGTAAAAATTGAGTTTTGTCGCAGCTAGAAAACATATCCCAACGCAAGTCCAGTATAAAAAAAACAAACAAAAAACGGAAAACAGGTTTGTTACTTTCACAAGAAAAGGTGATCAACTGCAATTTGTGATTTTCTAACATCGTGATTGTTATTGTGCACTTACCAGTGTGTTTGGATCTTGTTTTTTCCGAGACAGGACCCTCCACGTCTTCAATCATGTGGCTCTGCAGATCACAAACAGGTTATCTTCAACGTGGTCAATACGGGCTGACCACAACAACAAACACACACTTACTGATAAAGGTAGGCTGAAATGACTGAGTTGTGTGACAACTGACTTTTTGTGTTTTTTTGTGTGTTTAACCTTATGGTGAGTGGAGGGCAAATGGTGGTGAAGTAGACAAAACATCTTCTCCATCATCATAACATCTGATTAGCCGGAGAGCTTAAGTTGCAGCATTTGAAAGGTCACTGTGATATACTGAATGTGCTCCATGATTTACTGCGGCCACTGATGGACGTTATAAAGACTGAAGTGGCCCCTGACAGTAAAAGGTTGCCTGTCCCAGATGTGGAGCACATGTCGTTTGAGATGACATAGTCCGATGTAAGCGTGAACATGAATTGGATTATAACATGATTTATTCCTCTTTACTCATGGCATGAGTCAAATGCAGGACTGCGGCGAACAAATCGGGGTGGAAAATGACTTTGTCGGGCTGCAGTTGTTTGCGTGCTGACCTGTGAATGGTCTCTCTCCTCCTCCATCTCCAAAACCAACTCATCTGTCACCGTTACGCTGTCCTCCACCTCCAGACATCAAGCGAATTACACAGTTAATATTATGTCGACTTATGGCAACTCAAATGATGTGTGCGACGCCTCGTTCCCATGATTCATTGTGCCTCACCTCCTCCAGTCGGTGCTTCTCGGTTGCCATGTCCATCCTCAGAGTGTGAAACAGAGTCTTGACCTCACCCAAGGTCAGGTTTACAGGCTCCTGCTCAAAATCTAAGATGTTGGTGTCCGCCTCTTTGAAGCCCGGTGGCTGATAGTTTATCGGAGTAACTGGGAAAGGTTCACACGGACAATGACTCGCAGATGCTCAGCAAAAGCCATGTGTGGATCTTGTGTGTGTTACCATCGTCGTAGTAGACCAGCTTCATGTTGAGGAAGATGTTGTCTGGCAGAGGACCCAGGTTCTGCATCAGTGTGTACAGCTTCCTCAACAGCAGGATGCTGGCCCTCTTGATGTCACCACTAGACATTGTTGACATCTTGCTGTGGTAGTTGTTGTTCTTGCTGGTTTAGACAGGAAACCAGGTTAGGAACACAGGGCGCCCTAACAACAGCTTTCTGCTAAAGTTGTGTGGAATCAACGAACAGATGTTGCCTTACAAAGCGCACTCAGACTGAACAAAACAGGCGGTAAGAGGCCTGTTTACTGGGGAGAGTGACTCTTCTCCCAGTCTTACACACGAACTGCGAGAGAGACGCTGTAACTACAGCTGCCACTGTTTTTAAGACGGTAGCAGATGTTTTGCTGGTGTTACAAGAACAATGTAATAAATATGAAAAAGCTGACGAGGGTGGACAGGATCGGAAACAAGGTAATCAGGGGGACAACACAGACAGGAAAGTTTTGAGAAAAAGCTAGAGAAGACAGATTGAGATGGTTTGGACATGTTCAGTGGAGGGACAGTGATTATATTGGTAGAGGAATACTGGAAATGGAGCTAACAGGAGACAAAGAGGAGATTGATGGATGCAGTAAGGGAGGACATGGAGGTAGATGGTGCCCTCCCTTGTTGACTTGCTATGGCAACCCCTGAGAAAAGGGACAAGCCATCTAATTCCCTGTTGGACAAGGTTGCGATGGCCGGAAGCCAATCCAAACCTTTCGAAGTCCATCTGAGCACCCTCCGCAGTGTAGATGATCCTGAACTGGTAAACCTCAGTCACGTTCTGAAACACAAAACCATCTGTGACTCTAATCTACAACATTTAATCTGTACATTATATAATGCAAATATTTAGATCTACCTCAGGGTGGTCTCGGTCAGTGTAGATCTAGAGAGAAAAGCACTCATCTAAGGGGAAAATCAACTTAAAATAAAACGGAATGAGAAAAATATACTCACGGACAAAAGCACAATCCGAAGCTGAAAACAATATTTTGAAGACATTAGTCATAATGACACACAGTGAATAATGATAAGTCTCATATGTTCTTGTTGTGTGACTTTCTCGTGACGGTCCAACATGTCCCGACATATTTATTTAGTCTGGTGTCTGGAAAGTTTTCAATGTGACTCACGTATTTTTTCTCAATGGCATCAAAACATCCCTGCATCCTGGAAAAAGAGGCACACTAAATACAATGTGACAACAGCAGGACAGTCAGACCAGTCCATAAACAAAATATGGCATTCTATATATTCTAAAAAGTTCATAAAAAAAAAACACAATTTCTTGAAATTTGCACACTGTCTTTGCATGCTTTAGCATAAGCTTTAGCATTGTCACTGTAAAAGAGCTACTGTCCAAACTATTTTACTGTGTTTAACAAGAAGTCTGACCAAATATTTACCACAAGATAATCTGACCGGCCCCTGGACAACTGCGCTCTTCTCTAAGAATCATTACTTTTTGATCTGTTGACATAGACATGTAAGAAATCGGTAATTATTTTGTAATAGTTGCACCGTGTCAACTAAAACTGTTCTATTGAATAGACAACCTTCAATATATTTGTTTCCATAGGCTTTCTCTGGGAAAAGGCCCCGCAGGTATGTGATGCCTGATACTGCAATCACCAGGAGCTTTTTTACAACAACGAGTGACTGCTGCTCTGTGAAAACCTGGTTTGGCAACAGCTGAACATTCTGTTGAAGGAAGAAGGTGAATCATTAAGGACAAGAGCAGAGAGACATGACAAACACGCTGAGAAGCTTTTGTTGTTAAAGCCTGTGCTTCAGGTGGGGGGTGTTTTGCAATTTTTAAGCTCCTCTAAATGTGATTACAAACTCTCCAAGTCACCAATTTCTTATTTATTTTTTAACATCTTTTTTTAAAATATTTTTTAACACTAAAGGAACTTTTTCCAAATTTTTGCAACATCTGTTGACTTTTTTCTGTTACCGAAGTCTGTATGACCTTAATGTTTTGAAACATAATGTGATTATTTTTAAATAAAAAGGAAAATGGATGATTCAGGGACATGGATAGAAACCCTGTCAGAGCCTCAATGAAAACATCATCACTGAACCACAGCAGTGCTCTTGCCTCTGATCACTGTAAATGACTGTAAGGTCATGATTTCTTGTGACTTTTACCAAATATTCTTCATGAAATTAAATAGATAACACAATAATATGGATAATGAGGGTATCTGTAATGTTTCCCAATAAAAGATAAGTTATGACAGATAATAAGGAATTTAGAATGATGGTGTAGACCTTTCTAAAACGTTGGCAATTTGAAAGACATGTTAATACTGGCGAGTTATTATTTAGTTTTTGTTCGAGGAGTTATTAGAATGTACGCATTGAAACAAAGAAATATTGAATGTAATCCAGCATGGATCCTATAAAGACACATGCTACGTAGATGCTAGCAAAGATATGTTATTGATTTGTAATAAGTTATTAATAAAAACATTGACTCTGACTGCGGAATGTTGATTGATCAATTCTGAATATAAAAAAAAAGATAATAAATGGGCAGGTACACATTCACACGTTTTTGCTAAAACTCGAATCAAGTAAAGGCCTGCACACAAATATGGCGCCATGCGCTTTTATTTTAACACCCTCAGTAAAACTTCGGCTACTTTACCTGGGTTGTTTTCTGACGTTGTACACATGCCATCGTGGTCAGCTCAGAAATCACCACTAATGGGCTGAAAAAGTAAATTAATTCTTCAAGTATATCGCATAAGAGTCGTTTACGAGCTGGCACTTACAACAGTTCCCGATTATGACTGATGTTCCTAATTGTCCGGTTGATTCTTACATTGGAACGGTCAGCTGCAGCAATTAGCTGTTACCCGGATGGTAGAAACAAGAATAGTTTCCCACCTGTAGTTCCTTATTTTAAGCTGTCTTACTGATATATACTAATTAACTTATATTATGAAATAATAATAATGATAATGACATAATAATTAATTATGTTTTTCTAAACTCACTGAGTAATGCTGGGATAATAACGAACAACAAAAACAGACGTCACGGAACATAGTTAATAAAGTGTTGTAACCCTGTTCTTAACCATAATTAATTATGCATTAGAATTTAATAATACTTGATTATTTTCATTTTACATATTTTCAGATTATTTGACTTGATGCACTGCGGCCACATATCGGTTCATCCCCTCGGTGCATTCTTTAACATCATTGGACAAACGATCTGTCTGTTTAACCTCTGTCCGCAAATAGAAGACACCACATTGGCTCACTGCGATAATATCCTTGTCTATTGGATACTGTATATGTCAGTCAGAAGCTGGGCTCCGTTTAGGCTCCTTTTACAGAGGTGACGTCACATTTGGTTACGCCATTTTTGTTGGGGAGCAGTCGTGTTACAGAAAAAGAGGATAAGGCTGAGGTACAGGTACAGCACACAGCTCCCTCATTATTCCATCTCCATTTGAGTTGTCTGCTTTGAACGGGGACAGTTTCCCTGTCCGCCACACGTGCAATGTCGTCAGAAAACCTTGACTCGGACACACAGGCGGACTACGAGGATGAAAAGCAGGTGAGTTTGTCCACTGCTGCTGTGGATGTTGTTGGCTAACATGGCTAACGGCAGCTAGCACTGGTAAAGTGTTTGCATGTGTCTCACTTTAAAAGGGTGAAAATCCAGAGACATATATACAATATGAGGAACTGAAACTGTTTTTGCTGCTGTCACAACACACAGAACTCCCCCTGGCAATGTGTCACTTTGTTTTGTCTCCTGGCTTGTGTCATTGGCTGGAGAGTCCACCCATAGCTCGGGCCTCATTGGTCTGTCCTCTAGGGGTGGAGGGGTGAAGGTTTTGTTGCCCAAAAATGTGATACATGGGGTGCAATACATTCAAACTCACTCAGATTTTTATTTATATTTTTTGCAGATTAGAACACACACCCCATCACTGTTATTGTTGTGTTAGGCCTTATCTTCAGTGTTATCACAGGACAGCATCTGCAGTGCTTGAGTCCCCATATATTTTTCAGACATTAACCACCATTTAGATTATTAGTGTGTTACGATGCTGATAGTTTTCACGTAAGAATAAATTAGAATACTTTGCACTTGATCTTTAAAATGCATTAATTTTAAAATGGGCATGTGTCCCCACATTTTATTCAATTGATTTAATGCTGTAAAGAAAAAGCCTTTGCAGATTGTCTTTTTAAGTGTTACCAATATTGTGTGATTATTCTGAGCAGAAATTAATTGAATTCTGCCTTGTCCTCAATCCTGGGCTGGGTTTTTAAGAAGGTGTAAAAATCAGTGGGAATTCCAAAACATGATTATTAACTTGACAATCATTTATATCCCCCAAAGAGCATTGTACTAATGGTATTGATATAAGGACGAATCTGAGATGACTCAAAACTGTCCAATGGGAGTGGAACATATTCAACTTTGGTCCTGCCTAGTAACATTTAACAACAAAGCCTGAAACACTTGGTAACATAGTAACAGATGTAAACAAAGGAAAATTCAAGAAGATTTTGTTTATATAAATCCTTATTATATATAAAACAACATTTGTTATATATATATTTTTAATCACAATGCCTTTAAGAATTAAGTGAGTGTTGAAAAATGCCTATAAATCAGTGGTGTCTACACGTTTTTGTCTTGTGAGCTACTTTTCTGAAGTGAGGCTGAAGTGATGTAACTAGATTGAAAACTCTAAATATATTTACCTATCTGAATTGGATATCTTACTCTCTCTGCATATAACATATAACATATCTGATACTGTATGACTCAATACCTATATTATTCTCACCTTAAGCCAGGGATAGCATCTTGAAATACAATTACTCTCTAGTTTAAATGGTTTTTTTTATGTTTTTGCTCAGGATCTATCAGCACTCCTTTGGATATCTACTGGTAGATCCTGATCTACCTATTTGGCATCCCTGCTGTAGATCAAAAAGTTGAGTATTTCAACTTAATGGCTATCTAAATATCCTCACTAACGTTTAGCAGATGATAGTCCTGAATTTAAAATAACATATTTAAGGATCACCATGTAACAGAAATGAGTACTTAACGTTAGTAGGTATTAGACTTTGTTATATTACTTTTTCATCCCTACACAATGTAATGTATTGATATTTATTTTACAATATGAAAAAAAACATGAGCATTTATGTGGTTTGTTTTATCTGTGCCACACCATTCATTGAGAACTTCTGCCTGAAACAACCAAACCAAAGTTAAAAGCAGATTAATTTACCATGCTGCAGTAAAACTGCTGAAAGACTGTAGGATAGGATTCAGGAAAAGCACCTTTGCATTTGCAGTTCTCATTGCCAGTGTAATGTCTCATAAATTTTCCGTCATGGAACTAAGTGAATCAGCACCCTTCGTTCTACACGTCCCCTCCCTTACTCGAGGGAATCTGTTCCTTGGCTTCTGTGTCCTGAGTCATATTTTATTGCTGTCCCAGCAAACTTTGCAGGCCTGGAGTGCTCAATTTTTTTCTGCATAGTGGAAGTAGGTCTATCCTGCCCTTTTCTTGTTCCAGGTGCCCATGCAACATATGTTAAATATATGTTAAATAATGTGCACATTCTTCCTGTCTACATTTTACACGTTATAGTATATAGTAGCCTATTCTGATGAAGAACTAGAACGACAGGTTTCTGTCAAGTTTTTCAGAGGGTGTTGTCAAAGCATTGTTTCTTGACCTAGAAAAACATCAACTCATCCCAACAATCACCCTGAGTTCTTAATAGCTGTAATGAGGAAAGTACATTATGTACGTCCACAGCAGCCTTTGTTAGCTGACCCACTTGTCTCTTGAATGCGTTTCCCCAACTAAATACACTGAAAACTTTAACTTGGTTGCGACTGTTTTTGATATGGGTAATATGGGTGGTTTGAGTTAGAGTTGAGGATACAGAGGACAGGGGTGGCAACCCCTGGAACTCACTGTGGCAACCTTTAAAAAAAAGGGACGAGCTGAAAGAAGAAGAATTGTGTTATATTGTTGCTAAATATACTGTATGTTCTCATTTTTTTTGCGATTGTAGGCTAAGGCAATGGTTATTTATTTTGTTTTTTTTTTTCTTATTTACTTCATATTTTAACACCTGAAGGAACTATGACAAAATGATGAGTTGCTCTGCCTCTTCCATAGAGTTTGTTGACAGACATGCAGAGCTTGTTTAACTGCCACAAACTTCTACTCAGTGGTGCTGCAATGCATCAGTTGTGTTACTTTTAATGTGGGAATTTATGTAGCAGTTATGAGGGTTTCCTTGATTCTTCATATTAAGCAGCTCTTCTGTAAATGTGAACAAATGCCCTTAATGCCTTTAAAAAGTAAACTATATAAGCTGTCTCTCCATTCTCAGTAGTATAACTTCTATTTTCCCAGATTAAGTTTGAACCACGCTACCTCAACTGTTGTAATAAATTTCTGCATCTCATTCTTTTTTGTTTTCTTGCTTCTTTCTCTCAGCATTACCTCTTTAAGAGCACTTTGGCCAAAAAAGTGCTGTCAAACCTGACAGTTTAATTTATGTTTAAGCACAACCAGAAGTAATGTGACTCTTTATGTACAATCTCTTGTTTATCTTTGACAAAACAAAGTGTTCTATTTTTCTTGGAACACTTCTTTTGGAGCATGTTTTTGTATTTTCCGTGTGCAAAATAACGGGTGCTTATGATCGTTTACTTTTGTCCCTGCAGGACTCACAGGAAAAGAATGCAAACCCTGTGAAGGCAGAGGAGGCCAAGCTAAAGGCCAAGTATCCTGGCTTGGGCCAGAAGCCTGGGGGCTCAGACTTCCTCATGAAGAGACTACAGAAAGGGGTAGGACACAGTTGAAAGAAGCAGTAGTTCTCTGAATAAAAGCACAACTTTATTTTGATTTTACACCAAAAACCATACATATATACAAAAAAAATATATTATTTTGACCCATGTGAAACAGACTTCAGTTTGTGGTTACTGCTGTTGCAACACTCAGGCATAACCTACAAAGTTAAGGTTACAACAGAGGAAGCTGTGTATAAAAAAGCCTGATCTCAGGTGTTTAAACAGGATGTGAATCTGTTTGCGAACGCAATAACAGTTATAAGCCAGGTTGATTGCTACATATTTATATTTAGGGTGCAGTTATTCTCAGCTGTTTAATTACAACAATCCAGCAGACTGCCAGAGAGGACTGGCAGTCTGACAGTCATTATAAATTTCTATATACCATGATTTTCTCACAGACCAGTTGTCAGGGTGTGGCAAAAAATAAACATGGAAAACGTTAATGATAGGATTCATTATGAGACAAGTAAGGAGCATGAAGGTAGAATTCTATATAGTTTAAGCCCTCATATTTCAAATGAGGTTCAACATGAATATACATACGGAAGAATATGAATGCAAGTTTTAATAAACTTATTAAAGAACCACAGACCTCTTCTGTCCACTTTGAAAAACACCTAATACTAAAATATTTTTTTCGCTGATGTCCCAATGCCCCTGGTTGGTTACAGCCGTAGCTGCAGTACCCCAGCACTGCCTGCCTCAGATCTGCAATCACATTCGCAACCCATTCTGCTTATTTATATAACCACGGTTGGGTTAGGGTTAGTTTGCTCAGGTCCTAGTTTACTTCATGACTGTCCAGACCTCAACAGTCTCCATTAATTATATAAAAAAAAAACTAGGAACAGTTGGTAAAGGTGGAATATACAGGTGTAATATTCTTTGGGATACCCAACATGTTTTAATACAGTTGTGGGCTGACTCATTTGTTGTCATTTTCTATATTTGTGCAAGGTAAAGAGTTCTGTTTCAGGTGTAATTTAGTTTTGCAGTTGAGGGCGAACCTTGACCATAAAAAACACTAAACACAGTTGTTGACTGCATACCTTACATTTCCATTACGTGTGAATCATGCAGATCACTGACCCAAGGCAGCCCATCATAATAACAAGTCCCTAGGTAGAAATATTTCAATCTTGACATGAACATGAAGACCAGGGGTTTTTGTGGTCAGGCTCCTTTTTGTTTTATATTACCTGTTTCTTCATGGTTACATTGAAGAAATGCAGAGGGAAAAACAACTCCTCTCCCAGCCAGGTGTAGGCTAGAATGTCAATGCAGCCACATCCATAACATATGAATTACAGCAGCCCATTTGATGGATTGTTTTTATTTGTAATTTGTACAGCAGGACAAATCGTACAGAAGTATCACGCTCTCTCACTTTTCCCTTAACTGAAGAAACTGTTGATCACTCCACCTACACATTCTCTATATATGCTTCAGAGAACTTCCACCTCTGGAGAGTACAGAGAGTACAGAGTCATTCTGGGAAATCAGTGACTGGAAGTAGGTGTAGCCGAGGCAGGTGGAGGGAAAAGCCAAAGATTAAATTGCAGTGCTTCATCATGAGCTAAGTCCCAAAATGAAACTCATCAGAGGATGATGTGATCAAACAGTTACAGTTTCTTTTAGGGACTTTCTACTTTTTATAGATTGGAATCAGCTATACTATTATCTCAAAAGTTAGCATTTCATTTCGCAATATATTTATCTCGCGTTTACTATTTTTATTTTTATAACAGTCAACTGGTATATCGACCAACAGTGACGTTTCTAATCTGCAGCACTTATGGTTCCACTAAACCAGGTCTTTATCAAGCGTGCGTCAGTGTAGAAGACTCTGACAGCATCGGATTAAATGTGGGGACCGAGATAAGCTGTGGTTGAAGAGCTCAGGGTGCAAGGAAGGGTGAAGAAATGGATGGACGTAGTGTGATAACTACGAAGGGAAGAGGCTGCACAGAAATTGACCGTAATGCTCTAGAGTATCGTAATACACTGTCTCAATAGAAGGCCACTTCTTTATTTTCAAACAGGATCAAACCAGTCACTTAAGCACTTTAAGAACTTCACGTATCAATTTAAAGGTTCTTTGTAATGCAAAATATGTCTTTTTCACAGTCATCTTAACAAAAATAAGATAACGAAAAAAGGTACATCTTCTTTTCCTTTTGGCTTTTCAAGGGTTGCCACAGCGAGTCAATGATTTTTATCTCCTCCTGCCCTCTGTATCCTCAACTCTTACTCTAACTACCTCCATGTCCTCCCTCCCTGCGTTCATAACTCTCTTCTCTACATGCTGTATATCCTCCTGATTGGGAGTACTCCTAAGCTAAAAAAAACTGTCTAAGCTTCAGTTTCTAATTGGACTGTTTCAGTTGTTAATCAACCATAGTTCATCATAGCATGTGTTTACATGTCCCTTATCCTCTTTTTTCCTTTTAGCTTGTCCTTTTCTCGGGGTTGTCACAGCGAATCCACAATTTCCATCTCCCCCTGTTCTCTGTATCTTCTACTCTGACTCCAACTACCTCCATGTCCTCCCTCACTGCATCTATCAATCTCTTCGTTGTCTGCTAGCTCTATCTCTAGGATTATGCCAAATGTCAAAAACATTGTATGTGTCTCGACGGTATTGGGGACTCTATGTTGTCTAAGCATGAACCACAGAAAAACATCAATATGTTAGTCCTACAACATAAATATTTGGGTAATTGTGTGTAATTTGGACAGTAAAGAGTAAAATTTGCACCTTTTTTATGCACCTTTTCCCTTCTATCCCCAAACAGCAAAAGTACTTTGACTCGGGTGATTACAACATGGCCAAAGCAAAGATGAAGAACAAGCAGCTTCCCGTGGCAGGGCCCGACAAAAACCTGGTGACGGGCGACCACATTCCCACGCCCCAGGATCTGCCGCAGAGAAAATCCTCCTTGGTCACCAGCAAATTAGCTGGCTAGCCTTTCTCACATCACATCAGGGCTCCCAGGAAAGTTCCCTCCTCAACTTCACCTGTGTCCCCTAACATGTCACCCCCCTTCTCCCCTCCCTATTCTCTCGTCCCTCTCCATCCCTAGGCACCACTGGCTTTAACATATCGGGCAGAGTTGTATAAGTTAAAACTCTATTTGCTTGTATGTAGTTGGGGCAGGGTAGAAGGGAGGGAGAGAGCGAGATGGAGGTGTTTGCAGCCTACGAGGTTTGCAGTCTTCTCTGCCTTCCCACCACGCACAACTCTGCCCCCTCCATGCACTCTGCTCCGCCGCCTCCTTTATGTCTTGTTTTTTTTTTTTTTTTTTCGGTGTTCCAAGAAGCATCATAATAGGTGTGTGTCATCAGGCAGGGGTTGGACGGGGGTGAGTTAATGCACTTTGTATTCTGTACAGTATGTTTTAGTAGGTATCTACTGTTTTTTTTTGTTTGTTTTTTTTTTGCATCCTTATCAACACCAAAATAATGTAAATGTAAAGGAGAGTGGAACCATGGTCGCGGCGTGGTCTTTGATACACATTTTCCCTTTCTCTGCTGGTGGCCTGCTTTTACAGCAGGTGTAGGAGGACTATGTGAATAATTGCCTGCATACCAAATGTGCCAAGGCAGCTCCTAGATAAAGAGTTGGTAAATAGAGGCTTCTTCACGTCTCATCCTTCCTTCTATCCCTTGTCGAACAAAACTAAAGGACAACTGCTGCAGCTCATCCAAAAATATGAGAGCTTTGCATTTGTGCATCTTTTGTTTTAAAACAAACCCTTCCTCCTTTTGCTCCTATTACTTTCTAAATACGCTGCTTGATCGTAACATGTAACTTAAAGAAATCAAAACGTTTTTAATCGGATGCACCGAGACAAAAACAAGTTGCCCTGAAATGCCCAAACACTAACTTCATTCCTTTTCTTATTGCTGCCCAGACAATCTTAAGAAAACTGACTCTTCTTCACAGCCCGAGATCAATAGCCAGATGAGTATCTACTTGCATATACTTCTTTTTAATAGACTGGGTTTTCCTTGCCATTTGGTGACATCAGTCTTATATTTGTTCTCATTGTGTTGCAAGGAGTGTGTTTACCACTGGCCTAAAAGATTTGTTGTGAGGGTAGAGGTTGGGTTGAGATGCATTGAGATATATGCCTCTATAAATAATACTCACAACAAGCATGTAATTTGAGATAAGCTAAACTCTTTTTAAAAACTGTACCTGCTACAATGCTTCAAACAAATGGTTATTTACACTGCAGTGATCCAGGTCAGACACCTGAACTGTGTTCACATAATTGAAATCACATAATGGAGCAGACTCTGGGTCGAAATTGTGGGGTTAACTCACTTTGCAGTTAAAAAACTGTTTCCAATTCAACTCAATGACGAAAGAATACTTATAAAACCATTTTAAAGCCTTTACTTCTACCTCCCTCACTGCCATGGCTGCGAAATATTTTGCCTTCTCTCAAATTGTTGCACACCACAGACTAAATTGTGTCGGAGGTGGTAAAAGACGACAGCTGTCAGCCCGTGCCCCAGCGACGTCACTGCAAGCCTAAACTAGGACATTTGCATGCTTGCAGTATGCGCTCATTCCCAACACTTGGCAAGACCTAAAGGGTTGTATAACACACACAGTGCCGGTGCGCTGTATGCCACCTGTCAATGTGGTTCATCCGTTTTAACACGTATCTGCAGCGTATGCAAAAGATGACAGAATTTTAATGCACGTCGTCCGTCCACACGTTCGAGAAATGATATACTGCATTTTGCAGAGAATCGACCACCTTGTAAAATATTGCTTCAGGGAAACTTCACAAAGGCACACCCCATGTAGAATAGGCATTGTAGAAGACCGCATGCACCATCACATCCTCAGCCTGGTCTGTTTTTCACAGAGATTTTAAATGTGTCAGATCGGGTGAAAGAAATCTGTGCGCGAGTCTGCGTGTGTGCGTGCAGGGCATTTCCTGTCTAAGACTATGTAAATATAATTATCAGGATGAAATTTAATGTAAATTTCCCCCCAAGCTGCTGCTCCACTCCTATCGTTGCCTGTGCTTATCTAGTGGTTCCTCTCCTTTAATTTTTACACTATACTTCTGCTGTATCTCAGTATATGGCAGAGAACTTGTGAATCTTTAACATATATGTGTAAATGCTGCTGATTCATTTTAAGACAAATCGATGAGATGATGCCCTGTAGAGACACGTCCTCTTCATAACACTCATTGCATAACAACATAAATCGCTCTTTTGGCTTCTCTGATCTTTTTTTTCAGTTTGTGGTAAAGTTGATGGCAAAGTCAGCAAGAAACTCTTTTAAAAAGCTTTTTTTCACTAATGCAACTTTTGGAGATGAGAAAAGGTGGGAAAAAGGTGTGGGAGGCTTTGATTGACAACAACAGCTCATGTGTGGGTGAACAAAGCCTGATCTATACCCTAGCATAACATTTTTGAACAGCATTAAATTCATGTTATTGGAGAGAAATGTGTCAACTCTCGTCACCATGTGTGTTGTTTCACTTGTGTTGTTTGATTTGGAATAAAAACTGGTGCATCTGATAGGTTTGTGCAGTTCCCAACTAGACAACAAGAACTCCACTGTGCACACCAAACAAGCAGATCAAGACACCCTGAAGGCGCTGGTCTGCATAGGACATTGGTATATTTAAATTAATATGTACCAATCATATAAACCAAAAAATTGTCTGATCTAAAAACTAAAAAAATGTATCATGTGACTGACAAATTTCAGTCAGATGTGAATCGATCAATGGCTACGGTGTCGTTAAAAATCCTTCATAAACAAGATGAAGTTCTAATTAGTGAGCGGGAGATCTTCAACACTACTTATGTTTGGTTGGCTCATGACTGCAGTTCAGTTAGAATAACAGCAGGGTATGTTTAAAATCCAACACACAGGGTATCTCATTCAGCTTTCATTAAAGAAATTATGTGCCAGAATGTATAGAATAATGACAGGTTTTGTGCTCTGAAGTTCCTTTGTGTTGCTTTTTAATCCTTGTTTTTGTTTTGCTGTTTTGTTTTTCTTTTTTTCTGTTGCTAATGCATAAATACTATACTTCATCCTGGCCTGTGATAACTGCAGGGAAAACAGAGGCACCCTTTGCTTCCAAGACAAAAAAATAAGGGTTTACATTATGTCTATGTAACAAAAAAGAATGACTGGAAAATTAAAGAAGAGCTTTCAAGAATTCAGAAAGTACTTGGAATGTTTTGTTTGTGTGGAAGTAGGTGAACAGATTTTTGTCAGTATTTGAAATAAACTTTTACATGAATTACACGTGCTTGCTTCTGTTGTTATTGTCGTACCAGTGGCACGTGTGCTGCATGTTGTACGTGACCAAAGCAATGTTCCAGAAAGCACGTCCTAGTACTTCACCACTAGGGGGTAGCAGCGGTGTAAACATTTTATTTGTGGCGCGTCGTTCCAGCAGGCTTTATTATCCATTTTAAAGAAACAACGCCGGGCTTGCCAACAACCGTGGTTCTTTTAGGTTGAAAATATCATGTACGTAATTTTTCGACTGTCACTTGTAGTAGTAAATAATACACCAGTTGAACATTTAATTGGCTACACACTAAATATTCTTTGGCATAATTAGAAATATACTATTTCTTCGTCAATTTGTTGCGAGCACGAGAAATAAAAAAAAAAACAAAGAGCAATTCCACAAATCTCACTGCTGTCATACGTTGTGAAACGACTGGGTGTTTTCTTTCGTTTAATTGTTATCGTTTTCCTGTGTTAAGTTCAATCTCACCGAAATAACACGATTGTATTTTATCTGGTGTTAAAAATATGCTTGTCTGATAAATGAAGCCTAGTTTTGACGGATGGTATTACATTTAAAATGTAAATGAAATGAAACCCATAACGCTAAATAAATACGTAAAATTGGTTCCACATATTTTATCATTATAGCGCTGCTATGATAAGTTCTTCATATTTTATGGGACATATTTGAACGGAGTAATAAATATGATTATATTATAATAATAACACAGTCGATACTTCTAAATATAAACACGCTTGCTGTATATACCATATAACACATAAAATGGTTGTAAATATTCTTGCTTATATTACAGTCCTACGAAAAGTATACTCTTTGTAAACTAATATTTCCACTTCCGGAAACGGCTACTACGTCAGAAGCTACGTGTATATATAACGAAAGCACGACGTCGCTGCCTGTTCTCTGCAGTCAACGTAGTTGGGAGGATCAAGGCAAGAACATGAAAGGTAGCTCGCCTTAACTTAAAAATTCAACAATTAAGAAAACCGCAATCAACAACAAGAAGGAACCTCCAACGCAACCGCGCAAGGATGAGTATTATAACTAAGACTAGTCCAGTCAGTTTAGCAGACTGTTTCGTCCAAAATGGAGGCTTTCATGGAACCAAGCACTACGACCCTGGAAACCCCATAGCTATGGCCTTAGCCTCTTCGCCGCCATCCCACAGCGACTCGGTGAGTTCTGTTAGCGAAAGACGACCCAACAATCTCCCGTTTAACTCAGCAAACGGGTATGCCGTGAAAAACCACATTGAAGACAGTGAGGCGGTTGGAAGTTCACTGCCGTGTACGCCGGAGCAACTGTCGGAAACAGAACTCAGTGAATCCGAGGCCGGGGACCAGGCGTTGGATACCGATACCAGGGAACTAATTTTCCAGTTCTACAGAGACTTTCTAAATCATTCTAAGCCGAAATGGGGCGAACGCAAAGCGCTTAAAACGATGAGGAGAGTGGTGAACAAAGTTTTGGAGAACCACAGATATGCATACAATGGTGAGTAACAACTGTTTTCTCTACGGTGACTTAGGCTAGCGTTGTTCTAGCCTTAGCTCCTTCGTGCCGAACACTCGTTTCTTGAGAACGACCGTTAATATCTATTTTTAGATAATTAAATCAATATTATAATTTATAAATATTTTTATTTTATAGCATGAGTTACTACGTGTTTGGTATGAGTTTATATAAAACACTAACACCGCTGAAATGGTTATTGCAACAAGTCAGAAATGCTTTTTCGACAGTTTGTTACGAGTTACGGCTGCTCTTACTCTGGTTATGAACTTTGTAGCCTGTTGGAGAGTTTCGCTTTGATTACACTCACGATATGACATCGAAACAAATGACAATAGCAGGAAGAAACCACTAGTCAGTCATTGTTTAACTGAGTAGACGTGGAGGTTGTCAATTTAAATTGACATATGTTAAAGTTAATTATGGATATGAGAGTTTTTCCAGTGTTTTAAAACCAGTTCTGCAAGCTCACCTACGTGGTGGTTTGTGTTGTCCTCCCTATATTTACCTGATATTAGGATGTGGCATTTATGGCACAAATCATTTTATTTAACTTTTTTTTTTTTTCCTTTCACAGGTATGATTAACAAGCTTTCTTTAGAAAGCAGACAAGAAGATTTGTCTTTCATCAGCTGTATTGCAAACAGCCTATTTGGCGACGGGACCACCAACTGGGGTCGGATCACTAGCCTGGTGGCCTTTGGGGCAGTGGTGTGTCAGCGCCTGAAAGAGTGTGGTCAAGAAGACGCAACAGAACTAGTAGCAAAGGAGATCTCTTCGTCCCTGCTGTCTAACCAGAGAGATTGGTTATTAAAAAACAACTCTTGGGTAGGTTCTGATTAGTAAATAGATTGGTCCATAACAGTCAGTGCACAATAATTTGTACTAATTTGAGTTTTTTTTTCAATGATTTGAATCAGGATGGCTTTGTGGAGTTCTTCAGAGTAGAAGACCCAGAGGCAACTGTGAGGAACACCCTGCTTGGTCTTTTTGGAGTTGCTGGACTTGGGGCAACACTGGCCCTTTTGATAAGGTGAATTTGGACACTTTTGAGGCTTGTTGACAAATACTGGATGCTTCTTCTCCACCTACCAATTCCTTCTGTTATGGACATGAAGATGGAAATGGGAATGAGAGCTTAACCAACCTGAGCTTTAGCAGGACGATCGAACCCTTTGTGACCCATTGGGCTATGTTCTACACACCCTCAAAAGATAACCGTCTCTTGACTTTGAAAGGACTTCATTTTCAACAATCAACCTACAACAAATTAGGTTTTTATTCTAATTTACAAAGATTTTATTTTTGTAATAGATGTAAAATTGTATGCAAACATAATTGGTAATGGGATTTTTTTTTTTTTTTTTTTTTTTTGCAACATTTTTCTTCCCCACATGATTCTCCAATGTTTACATATTCCAGATAAACATTTACTTGGCAGTGGGTGCCAGCCTGGGTCTAAACAGAAAGTAAAAGGCCTGCTTTTTTTTCTGTGTCGTGCAGCCATGAAGCCTATTTCCATAGAGTGCTTTCAGAGCCCTTGGATCATTTGTTTGGAGGCTGAGAGTACGGATATAGCTCTTTTCCTTGTTGGGGAAAATGTTGGATATGCACTAGTGGACAAAAACAACCACATGTTGTACTCAAGCTGTTGAACAGCCTGGAACATTTAAAAAATCTGTTTGAAAGAAGCAAAGACTGTGAAGTGTTAAGACTGCAGATTGGGCTGTTGAACTGCACCAGAACTGCCAGAAAGCAGTCAGTGATTAATAGTTCAGATCCAGATGTAAGCTAACATATCTGTATAGATTGATTCAATAAAAAAACACAATTGCTAACTTGACTTAAATTTCTAACACTCCTTTTAAGGATTTCTTATTCTTCCCAACAGAAGAGGTCTTATGTTCTTTTGTACAGCTTTTGTTGTATTGAACCAAACCTTTGCACTAAACCTTTCTCACATTTCTCCACTTGTCACTGTTAGATGTTTATTCACACCAAAAACCAAGTCTGTGTGTAATGGTTTTTCATTTCCTAGAAATGAGACGCTTCTGCAGCGCTTTCACGTAGACAGATACATGGCTACATCCGCCCTGTTACCACGGCAGTATGCTGAGGATTTGCAACTTCTGATGCAAAACTGCGCTGCTAAGCAACATCATTTAGGTTGTGAAATGGGGGTAACGGGTAGTTCAAAACATCCCTGCAATTGCACAAGATCAAGTTCATCAATTGTAACACTTCATTTCTTTAGAGAAGCTCAAATATGAAACTGATTAGGCAATCAGGATCTGCCGTACTTAATTCAAATAACCAGTTACTGGGGATACAGAGGACAGGGTGAGATGAAAAGTGACTGACTGTGGCAACCCCTCAAAAGGGACAAGCAAAAAGCGGAAGAAGAAAGAAGAACCAGTTAACCATTGCTTATCTTACAGACAGGTTAAAAAAAAATGCCACTGGCATAACCTGTAACTTAGCAAACCTTCACTATTTAGTGTAGACCCATGAAAAAGTAGGTCCCATTTCAAAACCCATGTTACGATATATGTCCTCCCTAAATATGGTCCTTGCCTGACAAACCCACCAAGCGATACGCTGTTTTACATTATCTTGTTTTAAATACTATCACAAGAACTTCACTCTTATGCCAACCGTTCAAAGCCCCTCAAGGGATGCCCTCCTGAAGGGGAGACCACAGGAATAGCATGCATCACGCCTCAAGCAGGGGAATCTTTTGTGATGTCAGGTGGCTTCACCCTTGTTTGTTCAGATCCTCCTGTTGTCTCTGGTTACATGCCAAACACAATCATCCTCAAGGTCTTGGGAGGAAATGGAGCTGAGCCTCTCCATGGTGATGATCCACAGTAGACCCACTTGCTTCTCTCCTGTGGCTATAGCTTTGAGCCACCACCCTGAATTGCACATTAGTGTGAACAACATGCTTCCCACACTGGTGACCTGAAGATGAGGCAATTTCAGTACACACACACCTGTGGATTGGGGTACTGTAAACACAACTGTAATGTCTTGGGTGAGGGTTATGGAATCAACAACTTAATTCACCTCAATGGTAAAAACATTTAAATTGTACATTGGTAGTCATAACATCGGAGTGCCTGTGAGTGACTAATATGTCAACTTGCTGATAGGATGTGATGAAAACTGAAACCTGGATCCACACACAAAACCATGCAAAAGATTTCACAACGTAGAGTCTGAAGAACCAAGCCTGATGGCTCCTCATGGTGGTAAGTCATCCATGCCTTTTATTGACGGCTATGGTAGTTGAATACTATATATGAAAATGTGGTTTCAGCTGTTATCGGGTAACATCTTGCTATTTTAACTATAGCCAATTGTCAATCAACTGTGTCCATCCTCCTTTAACTTGCACGCGTCCACTGGCATCCTCACCCCCCCATTGTGCTTTACATTTTCATGATGTTCCATGCTCATCTTCCCAATGGAGTTAATTGTCCATTGAGGTGCAGACCTGTTTTATTTTTGCCCTAATATTAAAAAGGTTTTCATTTCAGTAATTATTCATTAGCTGGTTTAAAAAAACACAACTTGATGTTACCTGTCCCTCCCTCTTTTGGGGCAGTGGTCCCCTAAAGGTTACATAAGCAGACTGGGGTCAGGGGAGTTCCAAGTTTGTATCCACCAACTGGTTACCACTGAGGCCCACTGGGCATGGCACAGTCCCCACTCACAGCTCCCCAGGTGCTCAAATATGCCCACTGTTCGCTTTGGTGATTGGTTGAATAATACAGAGGTCAAAGTTCATTGTGTGCAGTGGTGTGGATCACAAAGTCACAATGACATTGCATTTCTCTCCTTTCCTTACTAATGCCCTTTAAAGTAATGCATTTATATCTTTGTGAAAATTTCCAGTATCAGTTCAATGCCTTACTGATCGTATTTAACCTTTCCTGGCTTAACCTAAAATGAAAATTGCACAGTTGAATTTCACGGAGCTGTGCAGCTTCCTGAAACGCCTGTGGTTGGAGGAACAGTGAGCAGGTGAAACAAATTCCTGTCATGGGATAGTTTAAGGTGCGGTCTGAAAAGTACATATAATCTTTCACACCTAGTGTATCGATTATACACTGTACACAACAAAAGAACTTAAGCTGCTGCACTCCACTGTGAAAACCCATGCACTTCCCTTCATTTCCAACATTAAATAAAAGCTTATACATTTTTCCTAGTTATTTGACATGGTGTCAGGCCTTTTTCTCTTGAAAATGTTTGAGTTTGGCAATATTGTTTCCTTTTTTTTATTCTTGTGACCATGAGACATTTTCATATATAAACTTTTTTCCCAGCAACTTCTTGTGAATTTGAGTAACTTGAACTTGAAGAGGTGTGGTCTGTTGTGTAATAGGCCGAGAGAGCTTCCACTTCCTCGTAGCAACAGTCCGCCCACTTGTTTCAAAAAAAGCAACAGTTTCTGGGAAGTCAGCTGACACAGGAGGTTTATCTTTAAATAGTCCTCGCTTAAGTTACCATTTAAAAGTTGTGAATACGGAGAATTCTACCTCTGAGGTACAGCGATAGTCTCAAGTTTACGTAGTGCCTTGAACTGTGCATGCGTTATTTCAACAGTGGGGAAAATTCCCCTTAAATAATTGCTTAGACATCACATACGTTTTTTTTTTTTTAAGAGCTCTTGCTTTGAAAGAATTGGAGACACGCAGTCTAAGCTTCAGAGGAAGAGTAAAAGTTCTTTAATTACATTTTGTGCTCCTGTCAGTACCTTACCCTTTGACTATATACAGGTTGTTTGTATGCTCCTGCAGACAACCCCGAGGCCTCTCCTCTACTGCTCCTCTCTGTCAGAAGTTCTTTTGACCAACATGCATTAAAACATGTCTCTAGGCTTGGCTGGAAATAAGCATCTAGATCCTGTTTTTAGAGTTCTATGTGTTGTTTCCACATTTAGTTCTGAGTGTTCCTACCAGTGTGGTCTGTGCACTTCGGATCTTGTTGTCTGCACTCAATACAAAACTCCCCTTTAATTTTGTCCTTCTGTCTGGGTGCTCATCTCTAATTTCCTGCACATCTGCATCTCACCGAGTCCCTTTTTTTCTATCCTAGAACTTTGAAGTAAAACTTGTTTTTTTTTCCTGCATCTTTGATGTCATAAAGCTATTTTTTTTATGACATTTAGAAATCTAAATGTTCTGAAATGTTTAGGTAGATGACTAAATGTCCTGGCAGTCAAAGATGTCCTGCTTTGGGCCAGTGCCTTGGGCCATGTGGAGTCGAATCATCATGATGTTAATGCAGTATTATGATGACATAATGTTGTTTGTTATGATGACATAAAAAAAAATCTCCATTTTCCTCTGAAAATTTCTCAAGTTAGCTGCAGGGTCATCATGGTGATCCAACATGGCTACTATGAAATGACATACTGATGTAGAACAGAGTTCTACATCACAGTCTTCCTGCATTAAACTAGACAAAACAACATTGCACTCAAAAGTAAATAAATACAGAAACAAATCTGCATTACTGTTACATTTAGCAGTAAATATACTACAGGGTAAAATGTTTTGGTTTTTTTTTTTTTTAGTTTTGTTATCACGTTCTGCCAGTTGCTTTGACCATACTCCGCTTTGAAGTTGATAAGGACAACATGTTCTGTGCCGCAGGTGTTTGTTTTAGGGATATCAAAGCAATGTTCACTGACACAAACACAGTCCACTTCATGTGTTCCCTGGGACAGAACAAGGCATTCAACAGATGTTTAACAACTGTTCATATAATGGTGTGACTTTGAGCGCAAAAATGCTGAAGCCATTTTCTTTCAACGGCTTCAAAGCTAATGTTAACTTTTTAAAATAGGCGTGTCAAACTCAAGCGAGCCAAAATTGAAAACTGGCATAAAGTCACAGGCCAAACTCAAAGTCTATTTTGATAAATTAACTATAACGCATATGTTTGCCCTACACTCTGGATATGTAATAGTATTTTTTCATACTTGTGACTTTTTGTGAATGAAAAGGGGAACAGTGGGGTGGTGAGATTACAAGGAGCGGAGGTGGAGAAGGTGAAGGAGTTCAGATACTTAGGCTCAACTGTTCAGAGCAGTGGAGACTGTGGAAGAGAGGTGAAGAATAGAGTACAGGCAGGATGGAACAACTGGAGAAAAGAGGTAGCAGTGATCTGTTGTAGAAGAGAGTCAGCTAAGGTGAAGGGAAAGGTTTTCAAGACAGTTGTGAGACCAGCCACGATGAGCCACGAGACACTAGGAATAGGCAGAAGACAAGAGGCAAAGCTGGAGGTGGCAGTGTTAAAGATGCTGAGATTCTCTTTGGGGGTGACAAGGATGGACAGGATCAGGAACGAGGTAATCAGGGGGACAACACAGACAGGAAGGTTTGGAGAAAAGGCTAGAGAGGCCAGATTAGGATGGTTTGGACATGTCAGAGGAGGGACAGTGGTTACATTGGGAGACGAGTGGTAGACATGGAGCTACCGGTTAAGAGACCAAGAGGCAGGCCAAAGAGGAGATTTATGGATGCGGTGAGGGAGGACATGGAGGTGGTTAGAGTTGGAGTTGAGGATGCGGAGGACAGGGTGAGATGGAAATTGTTGACTCGCTGTGGTAACCCCTGAAAAACGGGATAAGCCGAAAGAAGAAGAGTTTTTTTTCATGTACATACACTGAATGTGGAACAGCTAAAGCTTTATTGGTACGAGACACACATGAGAAATTGTAAGAGGAAAAAATTCACACATCATTGGTATTTGTTTCTTCTTCAGTCTCTCTGTTGTCTTTCCAGATCATTTTCAATGCAAATCTTTCTTTACATAACAAAATGTATGTACCATAACAAAACACATGTGATATAAATTTTAACAAACAAACTCTGAGAGTATTTACACTGCAGGACAGACTGGTTGAACAAAGACTGGTTCTCCGAGCTGGTCAGCGTTAAACAATGTTCTACATTGTTGCAGGAGGGAGGAGATGACGTGGACAGACATTTAAAAATAGGCATAGGCATTCATCCGCCTGCTGAAGATGAAGCTCTTGGATTTAAACAGTCTTACCTACCAACCAACGGAGCACTGTGTGGTCGGTGGTTCTCATGTCAAGGATCATCGTGACTCAAGTGGACGATGTGTCATGTTCCATTCTCGTTGGATTCTTTGAAGCGTTACTCTTCGACAGTTGACCGCAGAGCAGTATTATTAGACAACTTATCAGTGTTCGCCCTCGTCTGCCAGTTCGGTGTAATTACTGACCGAGCTCGACAGATGCTAGCATCATTATTTTGGGCAGTTCCATGCCTGAATGCATCATTTTAATTTTTAATAACAATCTACCTGTTTCTCCCTTTATTATGGCTTTATTATGTACTTCATTGAGTGTATACCAATAAGTCTTACTAAACAGAATCCTTTCAGACCAGCAGTATCAAACACAAATAAGTTGAGGTCCACTGTCCCCACTGTTATTTGGCCAAATGGCCACGATAGCAGTTGATGTCCAACACAGAAGGAAAAAAAAAAGTCAAAATGTTACTTTTAGATTCAGAATTATTAATATATTTTGTATAATATTACATTTATTACTTAAACATTATGTAGTATATGTACAACTCTTGGTTCAGTGTGCTTCTTAACTTCATCACTCATTTCCACAGTAGAATGTACCTGACCAATAAAGTGTCCATAATCACTCTTCTGATTGATCAATATATTTTTCTCACAGTTAATCTTTAACTATCAGAGACAAAATTAGGCAAAATAATCCTGGAAATCACACATTTTTTAAAATAAAGAACATCGGGATTGTTTTTGGTAAAATTAATATTTGGTCACCAACAAATGAGGACAGTTCTCAAATGCTGTGGCGGGGGAATGGAAGGACTGGCTTTGTGAGAAGAATTTCAGGGTTCTGGAACGGCCTAGCCAGTCGGCAGATCTCAACCCCATAGGAAAGTCTTTGAAACTAGTTGTCTATGTTGCTTACCCACAGACCCAACACATCATTGAGGGGTTCTGTGTTGCAAAATCCGGCGAAAGTCAACCATCAACAGTGTATAAAACCTTGTGAAAACTTTAAAGAAAATGGGGGTTCTGTAGGGTTCTGAGGCTTTTGCCTCAGTTATATGGGACAAACAATGGGTATTGGAAAATCTAGTGTTTGGACAAAATCAGCAAAATAAGATATCAGGAAAAGTTAATTTTGGACATTCCTAGTTGGTGACAATTAAGATTATTGTGTCTCCTCTGTCTGTATCTCATCGTAGAAGTATTTAATTGTGTGATGTCCATGTAAAGTTTCCTTCCTCTTTTCGATGACGCATGTGTCTAATCTCCTAATCATATTGCCGTCTCATCTTCTGCCAAGTCACTGTGGCTTCTGCCTTATGGCACTTACTCATCTTCACTGGATGGGAAGTTCTTGCAGGACACAGCGTCCTTTCTAGGCATATTCCTGGATGCTTTCCATACTTTGTTTCATCACACAGAAACAAATCTGTCTGGCAACAACATAGCAGTGCTTAGTGTGTGGGGTTGTTATGTTCCCATAAAGTGTCCAAGTTATTATGAAAAGGAAGGAAGTAAAACAAGAAGAATTCATTCAGTTGGGCATTGTATTAGAAGGACACAGGTGTAGTTCTTTATCTAATGTAGCAACACAACAACAGAAACCTTTTTCCTTTTGTCTGTGATGAATATTCAAATGTATGAGTTTGAGAAGTATAAAGTATTGATTTAGAAAAATGTCATTTTTCTCAAACTGCTACATACATTGAATATTCATCACACGTAAAAAAAAAAAGAACACCAATTTATTGCTGCAATATACCATGTTCTTGGTCCAAACCATGACTTGCCCATCAGCACGTCTAAACCAATCCACTGGCATTATTTACCAAGTAGATTAAAAAAAAACAAACAAACAAAAAGAAAGAATGCCTTGTGAGTTAAAATGAAACCAAAGTTAAAAATGGTCTAGAGAAGAAAACAAAAGTTTGGCTCAAACTACTCTTTATATATATTAAAAAAAAACATTTTGCCATAGAAACAAAATCCTTTAGACCAACATCGTCATTGACTTCTGTCCTTGGGAAAAAATCAGACGTGAAGTCAATAAGCTTAAACCTTTTTTTTTTATAGTTTTGCTTTTTTGCCTCTGTCCCCCACAACTCTGACGCCACATGGCACAGTGACAAACGTACCATAAGTAGGTCACAAGGTTTTTGTATAACAACTGAACTTCGACAAGAGGATGAGTTTTCTGTGGGGGCCCCCCCTGTGCCATGTTTGCAGAAGTTATATATTTTAGTGTCACGTCGTCTCCTATTGACTCGTGAATCGCTCCGATGCAGGTCTGGGCTTGTCTGACCTGAGTGCTCTTAACATGTGACGTTGACGTGTCTGGGTCAGTTGGTCAGTGTCAGTTACAGCCTCTCGGACTCTTAGCTCACCTTAAACGACTTCCCTTTTGTTTAGAAACCTCATGTTTACCCAGCATTGATGGAGGATTTGTTGACTGTCTTGTGGCTCTCGTTGCATTTCAAAGGCCACTGAACCAAGTTCAATGAGAGGAAGGGTTGTTTTCCCAAAATAGGGAAAGAATCAGCTGCTCTGGAAAAGTTCATGAATCATATGAGCACTAGATCAGTCATGCTTCTTTAGATCACATGCTTGTTTTGCAATTCCAGCTGAGAGGATGATTTTGTTAAAATCTCTGTCTCAGCTGGGGGAAAATATCAGTTTAAGAGATGACCTCATTGTGTAGGGGGATAATTATAGACCCCCTTTGCTTGGTCCCTCATCAGGAGCTGGGAAAAGCACATGGTCATCAAAAAAGTGTCAACACGAGCTCTTGAAAGGGGGAACATGGTTGCAAAAGCCTCTGTGTCTGCAATTTCAGTTTATAACATGAGGATTTTTCGTTAGCCCAGCGAAAATCTGTGCACGGGAGGCAAGCATGAGTCGTATCTAAAAAATGTCTTTCCTTTGGACAAAGGCTTGATAATGTTGTCTCTGGAATTGCTCATATCAACTGAGATTCAAACCTGATGTCTGACACTGAGTCAAACTGGTTTGGTCCTGTTGTCTGTTGGTTTCACCAAAGTCTTGTCTTCTTCAGCAGTATAGGAATAAAGTAACTTATCTTGCTTTAAATTTACAAAACAATTTTGATTCTTTTTCATTTTAACCATTTCAGGATAATGTTGCCAACAATTTTATGCAACCATGTCCTGGTTGTAAGCCTGTTACGATCAAGGTCTTTGACAATTGTCTTTCCAAGTAGGAGTATATTGGACAACTGGAAAACAAAAAAAAACCCCTTAAATATCCCATTGCATTTAGATATTGTTGCAAGGAATGAAAGGGAACTTTATATTGACCTGTTTTAATCAATTGCAAGTCGAATTTCCACATGATGTTGAACTTGTTTTTGACCATATTTACATCGACCTGTCCCCAGGGGAGATAAACTTATTGATTTCTTTAGTCATTTAGTTCCAGTAACGCAGTTGTTATCCCATCATGTGAATAAGAAAACACAGGAACCCACTGTTTTAGGTTGTTTGTCCCACAGCATGAGATACTTCTTGATACCCTTCAGGGCCACACAGATTATTACACATTGTTTATTACCGTAATTTCTGGACTATAAGCCGCAACTTTTGTCACACAATTTTAACCCCGCGGCTTATGCAGAGGTGCGGCTAATGCATGCATTTTTCCTAACTGCTCGAGCAGAAAAGGTAAGAAGTGGTGTCTAGGAAGACGCAAGTTACAACCGCCAATAAACACCATAGAAGAAGAAGAAGTTTAACGTATGGTAACACGCTTTGTACATTAATAAAATTAGCATAAACAGACCCTCATCATGGAAAATGCAAAAAGAATGCGGCATGTGCAGCTTATAGTCAGGTGCAGTACAAAATGTTTTTTCTTTAAAAAATATATTGGATGCGGTTTATAGTCTGGTGCGGCATATAGTCCGGAGATTACGATATATAAAGTGTTGAAAATGTTTGGAATAAAATAAAATGGTGAGCAGCCGATATATAGAATTCCATCGGTTGAAATAAAAGTATATTGATGATGAAGTGTTTCATTAAACTAAATTTCACCAAGCTTGTTCTATATTTTACAACAATGTAATACCACCGTGGTTTTTCCAACAGATAAAATCGATAAAGTAGATTTAAAGTCATACAAAGTCAAACGTTAAAGTGAAACTAGAAATAAAATCCTGCCATCAGTTAGGCTCAGGACGGAGACTTATCTGTTCAGTGATCCATGAAAAAGAAAAATCTTTCCTCATAGGATATGTTTGGTTGTTACGCTTATTTAATTTCTGGATAGTTTCTGAATGTTATTAACACATTACCATCTTAGTCATCATCTTTGTTGTTGCCAAATAAATAGGGATAAATGTCCAACATTCTGATTTCCACTTTTCCACCTGATACTCTGCGGGGACTGTTCCTGGCCGTTCTAGAGTAATCTGTTGACAGTGAGAACGACCCAGTGTTAGAATCCTAGGTGTTGTTATTCACTCTGATCAATGTTTTACCAGGCAGATTAAATTACTGCTATCAGTGGTTCATCTGTTGCATGACAGTCTTCAGGCTTAGTATAGTTGGTATATGAAAAACAAACAAAAAAAAAGGGTAATTATAGCCTTTCCATAAGCTCTGCTTTTGTTATGTCTCCGAAGGTCTTTCTGTATATTTGGGTCAGGGCTGAAGTATTTCATCCTCCCCCCATGGGTGACGACTAGCAGGATTACAGCAGAGACCAAATAAGAGCTCAGATGATAAGCAAGCACACAAAGAGGCAGCCCGCCCGCCGAGTTAGACGGTTCTTTGGTGAATTGTTGTTACGCAGGTCTGTCATTTAACCAAGACAAAGGGCAGCTTGATGAATGTGTTGCTGAGAAATTATAATCCTCTCAAAGTATTTATAGGTTTTAGGAGTTATCATATGTATTTTTCTACTGTTTTTTTTCTTTCTTTCTTTCTATGACCAAGGTGTTACAGATGCTTTATCTTTTCACTTGAGTTGAATAGAGATCTTTTGAAAGGATTTTAGAGAAATGTAATGGCCAGGGTCTAAAACTATTCATTAATATGCATAGTTTCTGACAACTTTAACTTTTCGGTATTTCCTTTTTGGAGTAGAACTGGATATGGCCTAGAAATAACTTAAAATACAGTAAAAACACATGTACACACACACACACACACACACACACACACACACATACATATATATATGCTATTTTTAGATCAATAATAGCATAGTTTATTTTCATTTTAAATAAACAACATAAAAAATAAAAAAATACAGAACATTCCTCAAAGTTACCAAATATAGACAATTACCACATAAATACTACTATATCATAATCTTAAACCAACAAAAATGAGATCAAGCTAATATCAAACTAATAATATAGTAATGACTATGTAAAGGTTAGCCCATAAACATGCAATGATCAGATGTATTCATGTAATTTCCACACATCTAAAAATGACCAAAAAAGAGAGAACTGCAGAGTTGTTTTCGTGTTCATTTATTCATCAGAATTCAACTGGTTCCAAAACCTGTTGCCGTAACCCTCCAGCAAGTCAGTTGGCATAGCACACATTATGCAGAACAATTAAAATGAGTTTGGAACCAAAAGTGTACAACAATAGGTATCAACCAGAACCGGTGATTGTTTCTCAGTGACCCGCTCAAAAGTACACCAACTAGTTAAGGGTGTGACTTCATTCTACTTCCTTCTATTTCTTTCTCGCACTTGTTGGAAACTGTTAGCACCGCCCCATACACTGGAATTTTCTTATCAAGGCTTTAATCAGATTGGTTGGCTGCAGGGGCTCAAATTCCCTGATGCATGACTGTGTGGGTGCGTGGGCGGCGGGATGATAGTGTTTTGTTTATGGTTGCTCGGTATCAGATTACTAATTGGATTATATCCATTGTTTTTGGAACCCTGTATTGCTGAGTTGATATTAACATCAATGTTTGAGTTCTTCTCCTGAAAATATTTATTTCCTCATGAAATCCTCAATGAATGCTCACGTTATTAAACCATCACCATAAAATATTTGGCTAAACAAAGTGGAAACTCGTATTGTTGTATGTAGGCGCAAACTTTACACCTGCTGTTAAAAAAAAAAAAAAAGTCCCAGAGAAAACACACCTGTGCTGCCAGGTGCTTCCAACCAGTGTTCAAAGTAGGAAATGTCATTGTGCAGCTGGGAGTGTTTGAACTCTTGTTATTAGAATGTTCCAGTCAACAGGGAAATAAACCTCGGGTTTGATGCCATAAATGAGGAAAAGTCTCCTGTACACGCCGGGGCTGACGTACTCGGTGATGATGAGAAGCCCTACCAGCTCACCTGTTTAACATTAATGTTAGGTGCTGTAGGGCTTTTAACCCTATATAGGGCACTCATTGAAATACTATGAAATAAAAAAAAACAATTTTCGAGTGTTGGGGGACATAACCAGAGATGATTTCTGTTTTCAAAATTTTCAAAATATTCCCTTGTCTTGGAGAAAATCAAACGAAGTAACCGTATTCTCGTTCGTTTCTCGCCTTTGGTGGTAAAAAAAAATATGTATACGTAAAATTTGCAATAAAAACACCTATAAGATGAAAGGAACACGTATGTTTCACATTAGAACATCAGTTTTAGGACATAAGTGCTGATACAGACTCCTTCTACCAATCAACAGGTACACTCCAGGTACCTGCTGATTGGTTGAATGACACAGTCAGGTGATTTGTGATGTTGGGTGATCTCTTCTGGCTGAGTGAGGACCAAATGGTTCTTGACCTCACTGAGGTAGAGGAAGGGGGCCATTTGTAAAGGGTGTGGAAATGACCAAAAACAGTCACCTGCCCTATAAAGGGTAAATGTTATGCTAAAACATTTAGTGTTTGGATGACAAACGGATGACCATTGTTTTCCTTATGCCAGTCATGTGTTGGCAACAGGAAACACAATTTTTTTCAGACCACAGAAAATCCATCAGGTTGGGTATTTCTAGCCTTGGTGTCATGCCGGGCCTGGATGGCAGATTGGTCAGGCTCACAAGACTTGAATTCATTTATTTTTTTTGTTGATGTACATGTAGAGTGCGTGTGTGCCATCTTGAGCAACACCGAGCTGTTTTCTTTTGTTGTTTGTTTTTGAACACTGACAAACAAGAAACACTGGGATCTCTTCACCATCCGGTCCAAACTAGGAGTATGTTAAGGTTTTTGATAAATAGTTTTACTGTAAAACAGATCTGTGCCTCAGAGTCAACCAATCTGATGCTGTTTAACAAAACCTCAGCTAGAAAAATCAGCTACAAAACATCATACGTATTTATTGACATTATGCTTGATTCAGAAATAGGCTGCGGGACAGACTCCTTCCTATGACTTCATTTAAACAGAATTACAGCCCCTCAGAACGCCCTGGGAATACGCGCGGCCAAAAAAAGACCAGTCACTGATGCCAAGGACACAGGAAGACAATATGACACTCAACAAATGACTGGTCTTATTTTGGCAACATCTATTCTTGAGGGGAGACAAGTGTTAATCCATCGGAACCGGAAAAAAGTAACTGGAAACTGTGCGATTATTTTCGAAACTGATGTCGATGCTTTCAACTGGCTTCTTTTGGTCAACATACAGCTTGCATTATGGCCTTTCTGACATTTTTGGCTTGTATTTGAGTCATTGTTGACTCATTTTGATATATATTAATTTAACTTAATTTGCTTTTCTGCTACTTTGCAAGAACAGCAGTCTCTACGACTGCCACCCAAATCACAGTACTCCATGCTGTGAGCCTTTCCATGGGTGATGACTCAATGGAAGTTATGTGGGGCCTAGACGGTGCTATGCTCAGAGTTCTCCACCCTCGTGGCATCGGCCCTAAAGCCTTGTGGACCCAAGCCCGCTTCCTTAACCGCTAGTCCACAGCTGCCCTTGCTAATTCAGATATTTTTGGGTAATCATTACATATTCAGGCCTGAACTCAATTTCTTGGTATTTCTATATAATGCAATTTGATTTCCTTGTAAATGTGTTATAAGGATGTTAGTAGTGCCCTAGCGGGTAAGAAACAAACTTGGGTCCGCAAGGCTCCAGGTTCTAATCCACTAGCTGCCAGGCTGCCACTGAGGGGCTCTGATCCTGGCACCATCCAAACTCATATAACTTCCAGTGGGCTTACCATCTACAGAAAGGCTCACTGTATGGAGCAGTGTGATTTGGATGGCAGTAGATGATGATGAATGAATGAATGAATGTGTTTTGAGACTTTCATCTGATCCGATGAGTACGGCTTGTTACCGACAAGACAGCTAAAAGAGATCCAACATAGTCCACATAGTTATCATGCACTGGCGCCATGTTCTGATTAAATACAGTGTTATGTGTTGATGCAGTTTGACCTCAGTGGCTGTTGACTGGAGGGCAGATTCCTCTGTCTGTGATAAGATATCTGAACTCTGTGAGAACAGTGTGCTCCTCTCTAGAGCTTATGTCTGGTATTTTCTTGCTTCATGTACATATTTTATGTGATTAGTTTAGTGAGATCCACAGGCCTGTAGCTGTATGTTCACTTAACAAAGTCATATCCTATATCACGTTAGGAAATACGCTCATTAAAAAGGTTTCAGACCAAATAAAAATACATATATAAATATTTTTAGCATAATTTTAGCATAATGCCATTAAAAACCTGAAAGGTCGTTTTAGTCAAGAAGTAAGGACAATATGTGCATAATGTTTAGGTGAGGATGAGCTGAATTGCATGTCGCTGCTGTGATCAGTAACTTGGCTGCCCAGAAGACAAAAGAAACTAATACTTCTAACATATTAGTTCCAGTTGTGCAAGCATGCTGAAGGTCAGAGTGGTAAAATACCAGATTTTGTCTTATTGTTGCGTCACTTGCAAAGTCTTTTAAACAAACATATGGCTTTCTTGCATCCCACATACAGTCATGGTAAAAAAAATGATTAGACCACTCTGCTGTTTTCTTCAATTCCTTGTTCATCTTAATGCCTTGTTCCACTAAAGGTTTATCACCTGGGGGAAACAATAAACACAAAACCATGCAATGACTAAAAGCACTGTATTTGTCAGTACAATGTTATTGCTAGTGATGTAGGAACGGAAGTGATTTTTGTCACTGTCAATAAAACCATGCAAAATGGCCAGAAATCAGCTCTGAAATTAAACTGAATTATGAGCCTGTCCAGATTAATGTAGATTAAGTGGAAGCAGACTTTTAAATGGACAAGAAATTAAAGAAAGAGTGGTCTAATAATTCTTTCCATGACTGTATGTGGAAAACAAAGAGATACAGTATAAGACTTGAGTTCCAGATACAGCCAAAATCACGCAGTTATTCCTTTTGCGTCTGGATATTTTCATATTTTAGCTCATCTTAGATAAACGCAGGCTGATCTACTGAATAACATCTTTGTTCAAGCACAAAAGATTGTCTTGTCCGATTAAGCTGCATGGCTGAAATTGAAGGAATATTCTCTTTTGATGTGCTTTTCTGGGCAGATTTGGGAGTTATGTTCGGATGCAAACACAGAAAAACAAAACTGAAGAGTTTTAGAAGCAGTGTCAACAACACAAACTCGCCTCAAGCTTCCAATTGGAAAATGTCTACAAGTATAACAGTATGACTTGAGGAAATAGGTGTTAGCTGAAACTGTATCACGTTTTGTGCTTGCAACCCGATAGGCGTGAGACAGCTTGGAAGTAGAGCTCCGAAACCCATGGTCCCATGTGACGACATGGCGAAACATGCACTGATTAATAATAGAGATAGAAGTCTGTTCCCAGGCCAGTGTGGTCACATGACTAATGACACCCACACAAGGTCAAGGGAATGTACTGGTCAAAGCTCATTGAGAAAACTAGCACAGTCAAACTAGCAAAGTCCTGTACTTAACAGTGAGTACAAAACAGCTTAGATGACAATGGCTGTGTATATGTGTATGTGTTTAACAGAAAAAGGTCAAGTTTCCGACTGAAATTAAATATTTTTAGGGAAATATTCCCAAATTAACATTATCTGTCACGGTACTGCGTGTACAATATGATTGGCCTTCATTAAAAACACAGGCACTGTAATGGCTAATAATTTGCATTGGTGTTTCAATGCCATCTGTATAGTTAGAGTAACAAACAGGATGATTTATGACAGGAAATAAAATGATTCAGAGATATTAATGCTTCCCAATCTTTTTCTGTTACGGCCCCCCCTTAGCAAGAAGAAAACAATTAGCGCCCCCACCACCCACTCATCGCAGCAACTATAAATAACAGCATTTGTCTATAAAATAGTAAAATATTTACACCTCTGCATAACATCGTATCCTTGTTAACATAAAGAAACAAAAAATGAGATATCGTTCAACTTACAAGGATGTGCAATTACAATTTATTGTAGTACGGCGGAAAAAAAGCATGTTCCTCAGGGTCACCCCGCACCTCCCCAGGGGGGCCCGCCCCACACTTTGAAAACCCTGATTAACCTGATTAATTCTGAGAAGTTCAGAAGGATGCCTACTGAGACACCTTATACTGTATATACACTGATAGATAGATGTCGCTATATATATCTATAGATTTATCAAGAAGTCTTATTTGATCCTTCTGTCATCAACAACAAGTTTGACAATGCTATACATTTATTTGTCATATACATAAGTTGGTTGTACGCTATTCTGGATATTGCTAGATTTGCCTTTTTTGTTTCTATTGTATGATTCTAGGAAATCGGTTTCCCTCATTATAGTGTAGAGCAGCAAGTGAGTTCGCACTCAGATGTAAGTTGAGGACTACCGGTACTTGTAAATGCATTCCACAGTTGCCTAGGTGAGAATGTCTCTTTCTGCCCTTAAAAAAAAAATAAACACTGTTTCCTGGTAGTTGGTCAGGTGTTTAAAGCATCCTCACATCCCTGTGACCTGGACACGCTCAGGTGGCCAAAGGTATTGTTGCTAGAGTACACATGAACTGCAGTGCATTTGGTCAACGATCCAAAACATTTTCAAGCTTGACTGATGTCCAACTGAGGGGCCAAGAAAACAAGAGCTTAGTGCAAAGGAATGCAGGGAGCACTTTCACGGACTCGCACAGTATCACAGCTATTGTTCAAGCTGGTCTATGCGTAGAAAGAGTTTTGTTCTGAAACATCTTAGTACTAGCGGATATCAGCTTGTGGGATACAAGGGTGTAGATAGTGTTGAAGACAGTAAACAGTTATGTTTTTCTTTCCTGGCATTTAGCCGATTGACTTAATCATATTATAGTCCTAAACTAATGCTCTATATA